>JAOXYA010051330.1:0-12198 GCA_028565675.1 Sorex palustris | reverse complement strand
CAATTCCTGAGTGCATGAGCCAGGAGTAACCCCTGAGCATCGCTGGGTGTGACCCAAAAAGCAAAAAAAAAAAAAAGAAAGAAAGAAAGAAAGAAAGAAATGAAGCGGAGGAAAAAAGAACGCAATCTGGGGGGCTGGAGAGATAGTACAGCGGGTAGAGCTTTTGCCTTGCACGTGGCTGACCCGGGTTCGATCCCCAGCATCCCATATGGTCCCCCAAGCACCGCCAAGAGTAATTCCTGAGTGCAAAGCCAGTAGTAACTCCTGAACATCGCTGGGTGTGACCCAAAAAGCAAAAAAAGAAAAAAATACAATCTGTGTTTGGGGGAAGATCAGATATTTGGGGAATATTATATAGGTTCAAAATGGATAAAGGACTGAATATTTAATGTTTTGCTGGTCGAGGCTACCCTGGAGTGACCTATCAACTGTATATTTATTGTTCTGGGGCCCAGAGAGACAATACAGTGGGCCAGACAGGGTACTTGTCTTGCATGTGGCAGACCAGGGTTCAATCCCTAACATTCATACAATCCCCTGAGCCCTGTCATGAGTGACCCTGAGCATAGAGCCGGGCGTAAGCCTTAGGCCCACCAAATATGGCTCCAGAAACCAAGGTTATGTGTGTGGTGGGAGGGGAGGGGGGATTATTGATATGTTCTTTGTTTGGCTGGATTTTTGCTGTGTTTGTTTTTCTTATTTTTGGTTTTGGTTTTGGAGCCTGATGGTGCTCAGTCCTTACTCCTGGCTCTTTGACTCAGGAAAACCAAGAATCCAGGGGTTTGCTTTTTATTTCACGGGGAGAAATACACGGGTGGTACCAGATACCAAACCTGGAGCCTCACACATGCAAAGCAGGTATCCTACTGTGAACTACATCCCTCTGCAGATTCCAGGTGCTTAAGGGACCTCAACAGTTAAGGGCAAGTCCCCTCACTGTCTTCCCAGAAGAAAATGATGAGGGCCCCAGGTGAAAGCAGGCTCTCCTTGCAGGAGAACCAGGTTAGATCCCCTGAACCTCATGTTCTCCCAAGCACAGAGCCAGGAGGCCCACATAACAGTCCCGGGCAAGTCTACTAAACTGGAAGCTCATTTGAGGCTCAACGCATTAGGAGAGAACTGGGGGTCTGGGGGAGGGCGTCTGGTGTCTGGCCAGGGCCAGACAAAATAGCCTCCCCAGAGGGCGCAACAGCCCAGAGGGACACAGGACAATCAGGTGGCAGCTGGCACACCAGAAATCTTTTCTGTTTTCAGCTGTCAAAAGGAAAACAAAGCTGTGGATATGGCTCCAAAGGCTGAAGCATGTGCTTTGCAGACAGGGAGCCCAGGGTTGATTCCTGGCACCAGAAGTTCCCCCAAGTATGGAGCTTTCTCTGCCCTGGCTGGGTGTGGACCCAATAACCAAAATTAACAAACCAACACAACACACTTGCAAAAAAATTAGAATTCTGGGGCTGGAGTGATAGCACAGCAGGTAGAGCATTTGCTTTGCACGTGGCCAACCCGGGTTTGATTCTCAGCATCCCATATGGTCCCCTCAGCACTGCAAGAGGTAATTCCTGAGTGTAGAGCCAGGATCAACCCCTGTGCATCTCTGGGTGTGACTCAAAAAGAAAAAAATTAGAATTCTATGTTGGTAAGGAAACACACACACACACACACACATTTGAAAGAAACATAGTAAGGGAATATATTTAGCATCAATGGGTCAAATTCCAAATTTCTGATTTTCAAAGATGTTTCGCAAATGCTCCATCCACCTGGATGGCGTGAAGGCTGGTGTTGGCCTGGGTCGGGGCCTCACTGAGACATATGTGGAAGGTCTCCCTCAAGTTTCCTTACCTCATGCTGGCTCCCCCGTGTCCGTGTCAGGCACGAGTGGTCCCCTGCAGTCCTCAGAAGTGCAGGGCATGAAGTGAATGGGGCTCTTGGAACAGATATTCTCAACCCCGGAGGGCACTCTCCCTACTCCACGTTCATTGCACACTAAAGCAGCCCCCGTGCATCCTGAACTGGCATCTCTGACATGGTACAGCATCCATCGTGCCTCCTCCTGGCTGCCCACCCGGCCTTGCCACACTGCCCTCTGCTCACAGAGGGCACACAGTCCTCCCAAGTCTGAAGACACAGGGCGCACTTGTCACCTACAGATTCAGGCTTTACACTTCCCAGGGACCTCTGGCCTCAGATCGTGGTCGGGGCCCCTGGCTGCAGAATCCCAATCTTCCCAGGCAGGGGACCTTCTCCCCTTGTCACCCCCATGTCACTCTCTTGCCCAGTGCTGCCGGGACACACTCAGACATTTCCTTCCAGAGCGCATGAGCTCAGGGCGTAGGACTGAGCACCTCAGAGTGTGAGTCACAGACCTACAGCGTCAGTGGTACCCGTGAGCCTGGAAGCAGAGACTCAGAACCCACAGGTAAGAGCCCTAGCCGGCTGACCTGTCCCAAGACTCTGAATTCTCTCCCGGCCACCTCTGTGCCGTCCTGCCCAACTCGCCCTCTCCCGGAAGGAACCCGCTCAATCCTGCTGTGATGGTCCCACTCTTCACTGTACCCCAGAGTGTAAGCAATGGATTCATGCAGCTGCTTGCTCCAGGAAACATGTGCTCCCGGAAGGAAGACCTTGACCATGGTCAGCCTTCCCAAGACTCCCGTGTGGCCATGAAGCAGAGCGTCAGGGCCAGCAAGTAGCACAGGTTGAAGGCCTGGGCTGACTCTGCACTACATGGCCACCTGAGCACTGCCAGGAGTTACTCCGGAGCACTGATGGGTGTGGCTCCCCGCACCACAAAAAGAGACTTCCAAGGCTCAGCGGGTAGCACGTGAGTGTGTGTGTGTGTGTGTGTGTGTGTGTGTGACGTGTGTGCGGCCCTAAGTTATCCCCAGCATAACATGCCCACCACCCCCAGCTCTGCTGTGCATGGTGGTCCTGGCAGCTGAACAAAAGTCAAACTCTCCTGATGCAAGAATCGTCCCCAAATCACCAGCCCCTGCCCAAGGCATACGAATAGAAACCCTGCTGAAGGTTTATTTCTCTATTCCAGTTGGGGGACCTAGTGGTGCTCAGGGCTTGCTCTGGGTCAGAGCTGCAGTGCTTGGGGGAAGTTCCTGCCAGTGTGTGGCACTGGGTTCAAACCTAGGCCTCCAACTTGAAAAGCCCTTTGAGCTATTTCCTTCCTGGAAAAACTGCTAAGACTACAAGGAGACACTGTTACTCTGTGCTCTGCAGCTTCACAGGATCAATACGCCCTTCAAATGGGCTTTCCAACCCACAACATATGGCATAGGTGGCACAAAATATTGAAATGATTTAGACGAGTGGCACAAGCCACTCTTGTCCCATTCCTCTGCCTGGGTCGACACACACACACCTACAATCAATGGCACTAGAGGTGTACATGGAACATCAAATCCATAGAAAAGCATCCAAAAACCTAAGGTGAAGGCAAGAAAGGAAGAACAAAGAGAAGAACGAAGAGCCAGGGGAAGAGGTTGGAAGAAAGAAAGTTCCAAAGGAAACTTGCCTGACACTCAGGAAAGCAACACCCCCAACCCACACCCACCACAGCCCGTCCCTCCGTCCCCAGCCTCCTGCTCCTCCTCCCTCGTTCCCACATCAGATCCCTAAGAGCTGAGGCAGCCAGATAAAGTGGAGGAACTAATTTTGAAGCCAATGGCCCAGTGAATTTTAGGGATAGCCTCTATGACTTAAACCCAAAGCTAAAAACGTTTCTATCTTCTGCACAGTCTTAGCAATGCATTCACTAATACTCCATTGCAAAGACACGTGTGATGGATTTGAGGTATGTACACACCAGCTGCCTGCACCCCAGTGTCTGTCCCTGCTGTGCCTTCCTGGGTTCTCATATCCCATTCCTGCTGCCCCTCTTTCCATGGACAGCCACCCGGTGTTCAAGCTCACTCGCTCACTGAAGTCGTCTGAACTAAAGACGCTATGTGGAAGGTCTTCCAGCCACTGCACAGCCCCATGCCTGATGAGTACGAGTTAGCCCCCATGGAATGGCAGAAAGCAACGATCTTTTCTGTTTCTGTCAGTCAGGAATTGAGATATGATTTGGCTGAGTGGGCCTGACTGGGCATCCAATGAGAATGTGGCCAGGCTCCTAGCGGTATCGTCTGGAGGTCTGTCAGACCGCTCACCTCTCATCAATCCTCACCCAAAATTAGACTCAGGGGAGCACTGTCAGAGGCCAGACTCTTGTATCTTTCTGTCTCACTTCCTACGATCTGACCTCAGCACAGTAACAAAATTTCTGGGCACCGTGAGCTGAAGAGGTTATGCAGTGGGGTAAGGTCTTGCCTTGCACGCAGCTGACCCAGGTTCAATCCCCAACACCACATTTGGCCCCCTTACCACTTCTAGGAGTGATCCCTCGATCCCTGAGCACACAGCCGCAATCCCTGAATGTAGCTATATATAGCCTGAAGCCCCCTCCCCTAATGATGATGATGATGATGGTAATAATAATAATAATAATAATAATAATAATAATAATTTGCTGGAGCGATAGCACCGCGGGTAGGGTGTTTGCCTTTCATGCGGCCGACCCGGCCAACTTGGGTTCGATTCCTTCACCCCTCTCAGAGAGCCCGGCAAGCTTCCGAGAGTATCTCGCCCACATGGCAAAGCCTGGCAAGATACCCATGACGTATTCAATATGCCAAAACACAGAAACAACAAGTCTCACGATGGAGACGTTACTGGGCCCGCTTGAGCAAATCACTGAACAAAAGGAGGACAGTGCATTCTTTTTTGGTATTTTTTTTTTTGTATTAAATCTGGAGTTCCGACCTCTGTCGACGATCAAGAATTAAGAATCGAGAATCAGGGATCGAGAATCAGGGATCGAGAATCTCCGTTGCCAAGGCATCAAAAATCAGATGGGCTGGACACCTAATGCGATTTGAAGACAACTGCTGGACTAGAGCCGTTACTGACTGGCTTCCATGGGACATCAAAAGATTGCGTGGCCAATCACCTACAAGTTGGTCAGACTTCTTCGTCAAGACCCTGAACGGTTTGAGGCTCTTCCTGTTTCAGGAGAGAGGAGATGCCACTGGGCCACACTAGCATGCAACAGGGATGAATGGAGACGTTACTAGCACCCGCTCAAGCAAATTGTTGATTAATGGGCTGTCAAGTGATCAAGTGATTAAGTGTATTATATGGACAATGACTATATTAAAATGCTCTTATGTCTAGTGAGATGATCATTTTTATTCCCTATTGTCTGTCTGGGTTGTTTTGCCAGTTTGTTTATGAACTCATCTATAAATAATATCCTAGATGTTTCCAGTTTGGGTAATTGAAAAGCTTCTATAAACAACAATGAGTGGAATTTTATGTGGACCTAAGTTTTCAATTTCACTGGGCCAAAGCCAAGGAGTCTGATTGCTGAAGCACCAGGTGGGGAGGAGGGTGATCAGTGCGGAAAGCAGCCTCCTTGCCGAACACCCCCCGGCAACGAGTCCCGTCACACACGGCTCAGCACACTGTGGTGCCACTGGGTTCTCATATTCTGGCAGTATTGACTCATTTCCCTCCTATCTCCACACTGACGGGCGGCAGGAGCGCAGTTTTTCTGTTCTGTCTTGTTAGCACTCTCATGTGAGTTGTCCGTGAGCCTCTTCTCCTTGTGGTTTCTCCCTGCTTGCTGCAGCTGACTGGATCAAGGATGGCTCTGGAGTTATTTTTTTCCCAATGTACTGAAACTTTATCAGTTCAATAATTTTGGATCATACTTTTTATAATTATTTCCTTGTACATTTCTTATTTCATTTTTGCTTTTGTAATTTTATTCTTTTAAGATTTAGAAATTGTCTTAAATGTCATATTTAACACTATGTAACCTTTAACCAGTAGTAAATTCCCTTTATATTCAATTCTAAATAATTATCGTTTTCATTATTATTTCCTCTTTAACCCATGAGTGAAATAAGGATGAATTTGAAAATTTCCACACATGTGTTTACATGTTTTGTTTTGACTTTTTCTGCTGACTTCTGATTTAATCACACTAGGTCAAAGAACATGGCTTGCATGAAGTAGATTGCTTAAAATTTAGTGCAACCTTCCGTACACAGGCAACATTTTTAAAAGTTACACTGATTTTAGAAAACAATAAAAAATCTCTGCTAGGTGTGAGAGTCTCTTCACTACTGGAAGCTGTTAAGACTATAAATATACCTGGCTTTAAATCTTTATCTGCTAGGTTGAAGCATAAAGATTATAGAGATACTAGTTTAGTAAATTATAGTCAAATATTCTGAATACTTAATTAATTACACATTTTCCCAAGATGTTTTGTCAAAGTACACATTTTCCCCAAGTTATTTAACATTTTATTTCTAAGTGGCGATGATTTAACCTCTCAGTGAATCACTCCCATCTTCAAATTATACATACTCTGGGTATCCTATTATTCTAAGTCAACCTTATCTGAACGATTCATATGGAATAAAGCTCAAGACATTATGTTCATTTTTTTGCACACTTTCATTTTTTAAAACTTCACCTCACATTCACATTTCTTCTTCCTAAAGTAAAACTTTCAATAATCACTTTAGTGCGAATTTCTGTTAACATATTTTCTCAATTCTTTAAAGTTTTCTTCAGCTTCCCCTGGTAAGTGATATGCTGGTATAAAGTTCTAATGAACAGTTGTTCTGCACTTTGGAACACCAGCATTACCAAGCATTCTGGCATTTGCCGAGCTAACGCCAGTTCCCAGTTCAGTGACTGTTACTATGGTAAGAAATCTGTTTTCTCCCTTCAGATTTCCTCTTTGTTTTCTTGACCCAAGCTAAATGCCTTTAAATGTGGATTGACTTTCATTTTTCCTTTCAGTTTTTTGGGCACAGTTTGGATGCATGTCTTTCTTCAGTATTGGTCAATTCTCTGTCAGCATCTCTTCCAAACAACCCCCTTTAATTCCATCCATCCTCCTCTCCTCTTGATTATGTAAGTGTGTGTATCTAATGCCTTGTCTGTATTTTTCCACTTCTCTCTATGCTGTGGCCAAGGAGCTCGAGTCATTATACTGAATCTAGCTTTTTTTTTCCCTCAAAATGCCAGTAACAACATCATAGAAATGTCGATATTCACCATTTCTAGGGGACTCTTTCTCACCTCACCTGTTGCTACTACTTCCTATTATTTCTCACCCTCCTCTATGAATGTTACTGGTCCATTCATTCCCTTGAGCAACACACACACACACACACACACACACACACACTGGACTCCTAAGTCTTTAAACTGATTTTTTACCAAATATGGATTCAATGGCCCCCTTGCTGGTACTGGTAGCTCCACTCACTACCCAGCAGGAGAGTACTTAAAGCAAGTGGGTGCATTGCCATGAGGGCTTATTTGGGAATGTTGTGCTTTGTTCTTCCTTTCCACCATCCTCCAGTTGCCCCTCAAGTGAGGTGGACAGGCTGCTGTCTCACTGAAATCTGAAAGACTGAGCCAGGGCCAGGTGACCCAGATGGGTGAGTCCCAGCTGTGTCAACTGTCCCCAGTGCCTGGCCATGGGTACACAGATACTATTCCCCAGTGTCCTCAGGAGCAAAGGGGCATTACTCCAGCTCCTGGGTAGACCCAGTCAGTATGACCCCAACCTGAATTGCCAACCACAGTCAGACTTTTGGTCTACAGCCTGCGGGGGGGGGGGGGGTGGAGGAAGCAGCCACTATTTGCTACCTCGGGGCGAAGACTATGTCTGTGGAGTTATAAGTGCTGGAGGGAAGGCAGCTGGCATCATACACATCAAGTACCAACTGGAACAGACTTCGGTGTGAAGACTGTTCACGCATTCCGTCAAGCCCTGTTTATGTGCTGATTTACCTTAGACACCCACTTCAACTTCCTGTCTAACAGAAAACACCTCACTCAATCACTTTCATCCAATAAATAGCATGCCCCATCTTCTGTACCCCAAATCTCCCCCAGTAACACTACTTGGGTTTCACATCTAGGGAATATCGGAACATACAACATAAAGAAAGAGATGAACTTCCTAAAGGACTTTCATTGCAATTTTTCCCTTCTGATTAAAAGTACTAAAATGCAAAAGTATTAACAAATATTCATATGAACACCAATGCCCCAAACTTAAATTATTTTAGTTTTTAAAGAGGTCATTTATAAGCAGTAATGTATAGGAAGTTTAAGTTTTCTTTTGTTTCTTTTGCAGTCACACCTGGAGGTGTTCCAGGCTTACTTCTGGTTTTGTGCTCAGGAATCATTCCTGGCAATGCCATACACGATATCAAGGGTCAAAACTGGCTCAGTCACATGCAAGGTAAGTGCCCTAACTGCTGCACTATCTCTCCAGCCCTAAGTTTAAGTTTCATAAGTTTTAAAGTCAGTTAATAATAAACCGGTTTTCTTTCCCATGTCTCATAGTATTGAAAGCTTTTGAACATGGAAACCCCTGGCTCATGAATATTCCACATCTTCAAAGATGACTGCTCTTGGTTAGACTCCCAGGGGTTAGTTTTTGGTTTTTCTCTTTTTTGATTTTGGGCCACACCCAGTAATGCTCAAGGCAATGCTTCCTTCTGGCTCTGCGCCCAGGAATCACTCAGGGGACCATGTGGGATGCCAGGGATTGTACCCAGGTTGGCCACATGCAAGGCCAATCTGGGTATCCACTGTATTATTGTTCCAGCCTCTTCCCAGGTTTTATTTTTATTAAATGTCATTCTCTTAGTCACTAAACCATTTTAAAAGTCTGATTATTCTAACTCCTTTTACTTTTGTTACATAAACTCTCTAGTAACCCAAAAATTCAGTCACCCAGTCACCTCTGGTTCTGTCTCTTAGCCCATTTCCTTTCCTTCCGTACAGTTCTCCGAGCACTGCCAGCACAAAACCAGGAGTACCCTAACTGCTGAGTAGAGCCCCAAAACCAACAACAAAGGGTAGACTAATTAATCAGTAGACCTAATTAATCAACCCTGGCATCCACTGGAGTCCCTGGCTTTTCTCTATTATCCTGACCTTATGAATAAATAATCGAAGGAATCCTAGAAGAGCAGTAAAATGAGGAGCAGTTTCATGCAAAATTGCTTAAGTGCAAATATAAAAGTTCAAGTCAGGAGGTGGTGGTGGTTGGGGAGGCCAGGCCAGGAGGCGGTGGTGGTCAGTAGTCAAGGGAAGGCCATGCAAGGAGGTGGTCAGTGGTCAGGGGAGGCCACCTTGGGCAGCAACATCATTCCTTTTTCCTTCCTTTCTAGAATTTGTCTTCCTTAAAGGGGAACAGCAGGTCAAGGTTAGAATCTTACCAACCTCAGCCACCCAGAACAGTTTCTGGGGCTGGAGGTCCCGGCACAACTGCCTGGTTAGGTTACAAGAATGGAGTCTGCAGGGTCCTGTGCTTCCTGTCATCCCTTACCTGGCTGGCCTGCCACACGGTCCGGCGGGGCTTGGAAGTTTGGTTCTGCCAGGTCACCGGAAGCGCTGGGCGAGGTCTGCTCCACCTGTTCCTGAGGGAGAAAGAGAGGCAGGGGGCCTGTCAGAGAAGCATTTCAAGTGTCTACACCCACCAATCCTGACAGCACTATCTCCCTCAGTCTTTGTTTCAACTGACTTAGTAAAATTTTAAATGAGAGCCTCTTTAAAATACTGTAGAAGGAGAAAGTACATCACAAAGGACAGGACGCCTGGCAAGGGCAAATAAAGAAAAGTTCCTTCTATGTTTTGACTTATGCTGCTTTCCTGAATAGCATCTCAAAAGCAGCAATTCTGTACTGCTCCAGTGGCTAGAAAAAAATAGCATTCCATGATACATGTGCATTTTTTTTCAGTAGCAGATATGGTAATCAAGCTTTAGGTAGACTCAGACCTGGTATAGAAAAATTCAAAGAATATCTGACAACTGGGCCCCCTCCACAAATTATAAAGAGCTCAGTAGCCTTTCTTAAGACATACCAAAGACAATTTTAGGCAAAAGGCAAAACAGCAATACAAGTCCACAACTCTAGAAGACTACCATCATAGAATTATAAGAATTCTATGACAGATATTTTAAAACTGTCACTGTCATCCTGTTAATCATCCATTTGCTAGAGCAGGCACCAGTAGCATCTCCATTTGTCCCAGCCCTGAGATTTTAGCATCGTAAACTCTATGCTCTCTCTCCGCGGATGTGGCACACCAGCTGGATATTCTTGGGTGTAATGGTGAAACGCTTGGCATGGATGGTGCAAAATGTGGTGTCCTTAAAGAGCCCCACCAGGTATGCCTCGCACACCTCCTGCGGTGCCATGACAGCCAAGCTCTTGGAGCACAGGTTGGTCTTGAAGTCCTGTGCGATCTCGCACACCAGCCACTGGAACAGCAGCTTGCGGATGAGCAGCTTGGTGGGCTTCTGGTTGCGGCGAGTCTCGCGCATTGCCACAGTGTCGGGCCAGTAGCAGTTCAGCTTCTTCACGCCACCCATGGCTGGTGCACTCTTGAGGGCTGCCTTGGTGGCCAGTTGCTTGCAGGGCGCCTTCTTGCCCCTTGACATGTGCACTGTCTGCTTAGTACAAGCCCTCTCATTCTACCCAACTCAGCTGGAGACTCCTTCAGGGTTAGGGAAATGAGACCCATTTTTGCTACTGTTGGTGGCATATTTCGTACATCACGGTTAGCTTGCCAGGCTCTGCCGTGCGGGTGGGATACCCTCGGTAGCGTGCCAGGCTCTCTGTGGGTGGGGGGGAATTGGAGGCTTTGGGGACGATCTCTAATCATCCCTGCAGGTGTTCCCAGTCTACTGAATGTAAGCTCCTGGTGACCTGCCTGCGGTAAACAATTTGCACGCTGATAACACGCACCTGCCTGCATCTCTGGACAGCGCCTGGGGCATCTGTGGCCTCAGGTTGATCTCCTTGAGGTAGATGGAGTGCGCCTGGAATTTGCTGAATAGCTGACAAAGCAAGATCCCATTGCATAGGGTCTGTGCCAGGTCGAACACCTGTGCCGAATCCCAAGTCATTTGATGGTTGGTGGAAAGCATCCTGTAGTGGATAAGCCATTGCGTGTGCTACTGTCACTGTTCCATGCTTAATGGTGTTGTGACTTGGCCTGGCCGGAGAAGGCGGTGATGCTGTGGCCGCCGCAGTTCTTCCTCACCCTGCCGATGCCATTCTGTTTTAATCCCGCAAAGCAGTTGGTGATGTCCAACAGGAATCATGAGCAGATTTCCAGCAGGGATCATACGATCAGCATGCCTGGTGTGCTGAGTCGCGCGTTATCCAGAGTGAGATGAGATGGTAAGCCAGGTTCGGGAGATCGTGAGGGGTTCAGCCAGTGTCTTGCCTCCAACTTTAAAATATGGGGCTTTAAGTACAATTGTGCTTTGAACCAAAAGTTACCAAATGGGGTAGAGATCTGTCAATTTTCTCTTACATAGTAAGGAAATCATTGAATTTTGCTTTGCTTTGGGACCAGACACAACAGAGATCGGGGCTGACTCCTGGCTCTGCACCCAGGGATCACTCATGTTAGGCACAGGGGACCATACAAGGTGCTGAGATGGAACTCAGGTCAGCAGTGTGCAAGGCAAATGCCCTATAACTCTACCCACAGGAGTCATTGAATTTTTATAATGTACATCTATCATCTCTCACATTAGAAACATTTCAGAACTATCCCAAAGTATAGGGTTTGCAAGTAGATCTGTTATTATTAACATTGATAATTCACTGCCCCAAATAAAGTACTTAGTTTGGACAACCTCTTGCCTAATCTACAGGGGAAGTCTGGTTACTTCAAACTCCACGTGGAGTACTTCACATTCCTCAGTGTTGGGGAGGATGATAATCTTCCTCGACCCTCCTAGGTCTATACAGCTGGAAAATAATAAAGCGATTAGTAAGGGAAAGCCAACATAGAGGAAAACAGAACTTCTCATAGGGGTGACTCACAGAGGTTCTATAGTCTCCATAAAGGGGGCAATTAATTTAAGAGGGAAAAACTGAGCAAAGAAATATGCCATTTTAGGGAGCAAGGGGACTTCGCACCAAGAGTCTGAAGCCTGGAGAGGACCATGGGAATGGGTACGGGGGGGGAAACCTTCTGTTTTTGTTTTAGGGATATACGCCTGGTGCTCAGAGCTTAGGCTTGCTCTGTACTCAGGGATCACTCCTAACAGTGTTTGGGAAATCATGTGGGATTCTAGGGGTT
>JAOXYA010051310.1:0-12199 GCA_028565675.1 Sorex palustris | reverse complement strand
TAAATCATATGGACATGGCCCTTTGTGTATCTACCTCATGTCTGGTAAATCATATGGACATGGCCCTTTGTGTAACTACCTCGTGTCTGGTACAAGATACACATAAACTTTATGTGTGATATGTGTAAACAAAACTTTCTAACCATATATGGGCACGACCTTTTGTGTAGCTGCCTCACTAATGGATATATTCCCTGATTGCCCCCAATAAAGTCTGTCCCTTTTGCTGTCTGTTTCTGAACTGCATTGTGTCTCTTGTGTCCTGTGTTCATTCGCTTGGTCCCTCCTTGCACCTACGGATCCTAGGGCCACCTCTGCGGGCCGTAGAGTGGTTTTGCGAGCCCCTACAAATATGTTGACTCCATATACCATGTGTTCATTCTATCCATCCGGTACCTGCTGACACTCCACCCCCCCATGTCCTGCTATCTGATCCAAGACCAGAAACAGGGAAAAAATTAACTTTCCCGACCTGACAGTACCTGGTCAGGACTATGTGGTGTCTGGCCCTTTAAAACTCTGACCAGAAGTGTAGGTGACATCACAGAGTCCCGCCTTTCCCTGGGGTCTTTGTGGGTGGAGGAATCTAAACCATCTTTGTTGGCTTGTGAGGAGTGGGGGAGGGGCGGAAAGGGGGTGCCCAGGGCGATGGGGGTACCTTCGGGCCAGTTTTCTCGCTGGCCACCGAGTGGTCGATCTGGGCATCCTGAGCCTCCTCGGTCTCCCTACCCCGGGACGCCCCCAGCGCCCGCCTCTTCGAGAGGTTTGTCTGTTTATTTATTCTATTTTAGCGAATCAAGGGAGTTTTTTCTGAAGAGAACTTATTTCGGAGGTGCATGGGGGGGGCATTAGTCCCAGGCAGGTGGGGCTGACAAGTGAAGTGGAGGAAAACCCGAGGTTTGAGAGCAAAAGTCATTCGTAAAGTGTCAGAAACAACGAAAATGAGGACGACCAGAAGAGAAAGTGTTTTCTTTTCAGGTTTGTTTTTAATTGTGTTTCCTCCTTGCCCTGCTCAGGTGACCCCATGGGGTCGGGGGCATGAGACCCTCGCCCTCCCCTCCAACCCATCGCTCTGGCCCCCAATCAGGAGAACATGTCGGAGCCCGAGAAGCCCCAGTTTGCCCGCGAATCTCATGGACCGTGTGTGACCACCACAGCTTTGTCTCTGCTGCAGGGACCCTCGGAGCCCAGGGGCCTCACTAGGGGTGGGGACATCCCAGGAATGCCCCCTGGCTGGCCTACCTACATACCCCACTTTCATGGCCAACTTTCGTGTCTAGGTGAGTTGAAAAGGCGTTTCCCTCGTCAAGGAGACCTGGGGGCTCATTCTTTGTCCTTTTTTGGGAGAGGGTTGGGGTCTCACCTGGCGTGTTCAGGAATCTCTCTTGAACCTTCACTCAGGAATCACCCCTGGCAGTGTTCTGTGTACAGCATACCCTGGTGAGCAGCATGAAGGCGCATCCGTACCCCGCTGCGTGGTGGGGGAAGGAGGGCGCTGGGTGCATTTCTCCTGTACTTGGGGCTCAAGAACATTGGGCAGAGCATTTGATTTTCACTTGTTTCTGGTTCCGCCATCAGGCTCGGAGGGCTTTTTCTTTTTCCTTTCTTTTTTCCCCTTTGTTTTCTGTTTGCTTTTAGGTCCACACTGTGGGATGCTCATGAGGTTACTTCTGGCTCTGCACTCTGTGATCACTCTGGGTGCTGTTCAGGGGATCCTGTGAGATGCTGGGGAATAAATCCAGGTTGTCCGCCTGCAACTCAGATGCTTCTGGTGCCATTTCTCCTACCTCAACGTGCATAGTTTGAAGAGGAGTCAGGGCTGTGGGCTGGCAGGAGGGGGAATTGGGGGAGCATCAGGACTGGGCCAGAGAGAGTCTTTCAAACAAAAGTGCAACCTTAGCAGGAAGTAGCCCAGGCTCTTCGAGGCTGTGTCCCAAGGCCTCATACAGCATTCTAGAATCCCCATTGGGCACCACACCTTTATTTATTTTATTTAATTATGTAGTTTGGGGGGTACAGCTAGCAGTGTTCATTGGTTACTCCTCCTGCCTCTACACTCAGGCCCCCCGGAAAACCCTTGGCCCTTCCTTCTCTGGCTTACCAGCCTGGCTGCACAGCCTACAGTATTGAGATGCCTGCAAAATATCTTTTGCCTTTTCCAGTAAATAGTGAATGAGTGAACCCATAACAAAGCTAGTTTGAGCCTGACTAATAGTAGAGTAGGGACTTTCTTACGGTGCACTCGGCCGACCTGTTTCAGTAACCTGCGTCCCATATGTGTCCCGAACATCACTGTGGCTGGACAAAAAGCAAAACCTGAACATCTGGTGTGGATTGTCATGCTACTCACACCTATCCTCTAATCAGATCTTCTGTTTGCCGTGGGCCTGTTTGGATTGTGAGAACCATAGAGATATCCTCCACCCACACTGCCTCATTCAGTTCTTTAGATGAATTCTTACATTGTCTATTGCATTTCATTTCAGAACTCAAACCACAGATTCAGGATTTGGCATTGCATCAATTTGATTTGAGAATGGAGTCACTGAGTATGAGTGAGCTGGTCAAATTTACACATTAGGAACAGATATTATGCCGGCAGGATACTCAGTGGACCAAGCATGTGATTTTTAAGGTGGAGGATTGGGCACTACAAAGAAGAAATCTAGAGCCTATTGCTTGGGGTAGAGGAACTTAACTTCATTGGGTGGAGAAATCACAGCTCAAAACCTATAGAAATTTCTATTTTTTCCTTTGCTTGAAATTTCAATTTATTTCTGTTTCTTTCATTTGATCAAACCTGGTAATTCTCTCAAAATAACTAGTTTGTGGCTTGAGCAATAGTACAGTCAGTATGGACTTTGCTTTGTACGCAACCGACCCGGGTTTTATTCCTGGCGTCTCTTTTGGTCTCCTGAGCACCACCATGCATAATTTCTGAGTGCAGAGATAGTAGTAACCCCTGTGCTTCACCAGGTGTGACCCAAAAAGCCAAAAATGAAAAAAGAAAACCAGTTTGAGGGCACTAGTGACAGTGCAGTGAGAAGGAGAAAGTTTTGCATCCATTTGCTCCCCCAGAGACCCTCCAGGAGTGATCCCTGAGCACTACTTGGTGTGTCTCTAAAAAATACAAACTTCAAAATAAAAGGACCAAAAAGTATTGATCCTGAGAGCCATCCATTTTAGTGAGATGTTTTCAATGTCCCTTGTGGTTTGTGGTGTCTGTAGGGATACAGGGTTGACTTCACTACATGCATCAGGCACTCCACACTGAGCTCCACACTGAGCTTGAACTGAATCCTGACTGGAATCTATTTTCTCGTGGAATGATGTGTAAGCTTCCTGCAAAGGGAGTTATTTCCACTTGTGTCTATTCATTGAGTTTAAGAAAAAATCACTGAACAGAGAGGGGCTTTCCTTTATTTTTATCAGGGACAAGGTCAGTGGCTCAGGTCCCCATTAGTCACGTGGATAAAGTACAAAGTGCCGGCCCCGCATGGAAATGGAACTCTGAGGACCAATTCTGTGGCAGGAGGCAAGCATCTTCCTTTTAGCAGCCCAGACCTTCCCATCACCGCACTGGGAGCAGCTGGGTGGTGTGATCTTCGGGGGCGCTTTCATGCTTGGTTGATCACTGGGTTCCTGATATCCAGGCATTTCCTGAGGTGCAATGGAGGGTTTAGGGTGATTTGGAGCTTTGGGGCGTGCAGTGGGGTTTGTACCAGAGTGCAAGGGTCATGTGTTTGAATGCGTGATCATGGCAGGTTGGCAAGGGGCTTAGCACTGGGGCTGCAGGCCTTGGGGGTGCGGAACCTGCCAAGGGCTAGTGGCTTGAGTTGCCAACACTCCCAACATGGAACTTGCTGGTACCTATCCTGAAGCCTTTAGGCTTGACATAGATGCTATAGAATCTGCAGATTCATGTTCAGGGGCAGGGCCTCGGCCCCCTAAAGGAGAGAGACCCTGTTGAAGACCGTCATTTTCATTTTCAAGAATCATTCCTGGTGGTGCTCTGGGATGTGAGATGCTGAGGCTTGATTGGGGTCAGGAGGGCAAGAATCCTACCTGCTTTACTTTCTGTCTGACCCCAACATTGGTGTTTTTTTTCCAAATGACGAATTTATACTCATGTTCAGTTACAAAATATCCTCTACTCTTCATGTCTCCCTGACTGGGCGATCCCTGGATACTGGTTCTTGGGGTGAGTACAGCAGGTCAAGGGTTTAATTTTTCTTTTCCTTGAAGGAAGATGTTCTTATTGTGGGGAGAGGGAGCTTTTCTCAGGGGTCACGACTGGATTGCTGGGAAGAAATTTAATTTGAAAGGGCCAGAGCTATGGTATACCAAGTAGGGAGCTTGCCTTGCATGCAGCCAACACAGATTTGATCCGCTGCATCCTAGTAAACCTCAAACCTTCCAGGACTGATCCCTGAATGCAGAGCTAGGCACACTCCTGACACTCTTGGTTCTGGCTCACACACACAAACATACACACATAGGAAATACACACATAGGAAATATCTGACAGCATAGAAAGAAGTGTGCTCCTGCAGAATAAAAAGCTGTAAAACATAGTTTTAGGGACCCATTGTTAGACTCTTGAAATATTTAATGCTAAAATTTGTCTTTGTACATGGATTTTTTCTCTGTATGGATAGTTTTCTGTTTGTTGTTGATGTATTTTGGGGTCACATGCTACAGTGCTCAGGCCTTACTGTGGACTCTGACCTCAGGGATCACAGCTGTTGGGGTCAGGCGATCATCAGATGCCTAGCCAGAGAACTTGGGTTAGCCAGTTTCAAGCTGATTATGCATGCTGTATCATAACCCAGTCCTCCAAGATAGAATATTTTTTAGTTAAAAGGTAGACACACATCATGCCCTTTAGTCAACAGCCTGGATAGTAAGATGATTTTGCTGTTAAACATGCTGTGTGTGCAGCTTTCAAATATATTCCTGCATATCAGGAGCAAGTGTTGGATGAGGATCATGCAGATGTGCTGATTCAGGGTTGTTGTATTTCAGCTCCAGACGGACAAGAGTCCCCCGGGATGGGCTGGGGCTGTGTTTTAGCTCAGCGGGGCCCAGGAATGACCCTGGTCCTCAGGAGAGATGTCCCTGCCCAGTCGCATTTCCCTGCCCGCCCTGCAGGAGTGAGAATGAAGTTTTGTCCTTGCTGAGAACCTGTAGTTGCTCCCATGGCAGAGCCACTTTCAGGCGTTTGGTCACCTTGATGCTGGCCTGCAGGAGGCACTGATGCATGAGCAGCTGGCTGAGGCTGTGGGGACCTTCCTAAGTGGTCCAGTGAGGAGTCCAGGGGCTTAGTCAAAGACTGAGCCCAGGGCTCCTCTCTCCACAATCAGCCTGTTTCCCAAGCTGCTTTTCCTTAGTAGGAGAAGGAGCATCTGGCAGTGTCTTCCCCAGGTGGATCTGTGAGCTGGTTCCTGAGGATATGGCTGGTCAGTGTGTATCCAGCTTTAGTGAAGGGACTTGCGATTACAACCCTCGGGTTTGTTCCCCTCTTTGGTGCTCATGACTCTGACTTTTCCCCCAGGTCTTTGCACTGAGCTTCCTGCTAATCCTCAGGAATAACAGATGCTGGAGACATGGTGGCGCAATGCCTGCAGGTGTGGAAGAATGACACGATGACATAATGTAGCGACAGGAGCGCACAGGCTTCCAGGGACAACTCTGAATTGTTTCAGAAGGGAGCCCGGAATGTGGACGCTGACAGGGGTGTCCAACTCTCTCCTGTTTGAGGCCACATTTGTGTCAATTTGTTTTTTTTTTTTCATTGTCTTTGGGGCCATGCCCAGAGGTGCTCAATGTGCATTTCCTGCTCGCTGCTCAAGGATCACTCACTTCTGCCAGGTTTAGGGGCCCTTATGAGGAGTCAAGGTCCAAGGCTGACTTCTTGGATCTGTTTTGGTTTGCATTGGGAGGTGATGGGGGGGGGCCAAACCCAGTCATTCTCAAGATGCTTCCTTGCTCTGCGCTCCGGCATTGTACGTGGCAGTGCTTGGGGGACCATATGGGACGTGGGGATTACCGGCCCTACCCACTTTCTCTGGACCCACTGTCCTGTTACTCCATCCTGCTGCTTTGTTTTCTTTTGTATTTTTAATTGTGCCACAGTGGAGGTGTTCATGGCTTCCTCTTGGTTCTGTGTTCCTGATTCGTGCCCCAGGACATGTGTTTTCTGTATTTTGTCCTTCCTGCTCTGGAGAGTCTCAATCACTCAGTCACACAATCTCATGTTCTCCACGCTGCCATGGCCACAGCTCAGGACATACGTCAGTCCCTGGGAGACACAGCAAAGGATTTTGGGGGCTGGCCAGAACTTGTCAGTTGGTCAATTGTCAATCCCGACAGCTCTCCAGGGCTTTACAGAGGACAGGAAAGTCTGACTTCTTGGGGGTTTTGCTTTTTTGTTGGAGGGGGAGTGGTTGGTGGGCGGTTCCACACCTTGGGATTCTTGGAGTTACCCAATATGGCATTAAATCAGCAGTAGTTGGGGGACCATATGGGACACAGTTATTGCCACATACCCAGTGCATGATACTCCAGCCTTCTGCTTTTTTTTTCTTCTTGCCACAGTGGAGGTGCTCAGGGCTTTTAAGAGAAAGCTTTGGATTCACACCTGAAGGACATCACGTGGCCCAAGGTGTGCTGGCCCCTATAATAAATGCAGACCCCATAACTTTATTTTGGGGTTGCCCTATTTTATCCTTACCCTATTTATCCATCACTGCTGTGTGTTTTGTTCTGGGCATGTGCTGATCCCAGGGAGTCTGATCAGAAGATCCCTAGGGACAAGTGAGTTATTGGGGGTCAAGTAACTTTTACCTCTTGACAGAGGGTTTGGCCCAGCCGTGAACCATGATTTCGGAGTTCTGCCAGCACATGTTTCCTCCCACAGCTTTTAGTTGCTGACTGGACATTGAGTGGCCCCTTCTAGAACAGTTATGTGGGATGTATCATGGGGGATAGGTTGTCTAGTGTTTTTGTCCACCCTCGTGTAGCTACTTTTCAGTCGTGCTAGGCATGTGATCGGTCTTACTCTCTACAGTGCTCACTGCACCAGTGGTGTTGGGCTTGGCCATGGGGTATCTTTGTAAGGCAGGTGCCTCCAGGAAACTTGTAGTGTAGCGCCCTCACATTGCTGCAGACCTGGCTGCCCTCAAATGATTTCTTGGGCCTGTGAGCCCAAGGAATGTGATGGAGGGTGTGGGAAGGGTTTCCTGATCCCATCAAGCCTTTGTATACATAGGAAACTTCACACTGGATGGCTTTATCTCCTAATAATAATCCCTAAGGTCAAAACAGGCCCCTTGAGTACAGTGATTTTTCTTTGGACAATTGGATCATGGTTGCTACAGAAGTACACCTAAGAAGGACATAATCCTCCCTCTATCGGACAACCTTCTCATGATTTCAGTTTTATAAGGGAAATCACATGCTTATTATCACTGAGGGGTTGGTGGGGGGTCGGACAGCTTACTCTGGCTTGGGCCAGATGCCCTGGTTTGCGCAAATTATGGCAGAGATAAATCATGATTCTGCGGTGAATCCTTTGAAAGTGGAAAAACAAAAAAAAAACTTTAGTTTTCAGGGTTTCCGGTTTTAGGTTTTGGGAGGCCAACAATTGTGGGCTTGTTTTTGTTTGGAGGCCATACCCGGTTAGATCAGGGCTGACTCCTGAAGACAAGATGACATGGTGCAGAGACAGGAGCACACAGGCTTCCTGGGCCAACAGTCTCAGGGAGGAGACATGGGATGTGGCTCTTGGCCTGTGTGCCCGGGTCTATGCTGTTGGAGGCCAATTCGTTTAGTTGGGTTTGGGCCACATTAGTGGTGCCTAAGGGTTACTACTCCCAACTCCAGACTCAAGAATCACTCCTGCTAGGCCTGGGGAACCTAGTGGGCTGCCAACGGTCCAAAGCTGATCTTTCCTTGTTTTGTTTTGGAGGGTGACACACCCAGTGATTCTCAGGGGTTAGTCCTGGCTCTAGGCTTGTGCATTGCGCCTGGCCGTGCTTGGGCGACTATATGGCACCTTGGAGATTGGCAGCTGTACCCACTGTCTCAGCACCCGCTGACCTGTTACTCAAGCCTGCTGCTTTGTTTTCTTTCATATTTTTGTGCCATAGTGGAATGCCTAGGATGTCATCTTGGCTCTATGCTGCAGATTAACCCCTGACAGGCATCAAGACCTCCGGGGTGTGGTAGCCCTGTATGCACCCTGGCAGCTACCATGACTTGGGCCCAAGTCATGTGTTTCCCATTTTTTCCCCTTGCTCTGTGCTTACTTCCACTTCAGTTACACAGCCTGTGCGTGGATATTATGTTCATGCCCTTTCAGTAATTTAACCCATTATATAAGGGGAAAATGGGATTCTCATGTCACCTTTTCCTTGTCACTAATACATGTCTCTGTCTCTGGGAGCAGGACATTCCTGCTTGAAGCTTGCCGTGATCTCCTGGCTTGAAGGATGAGACCTGAGGCTGTAGAGGAGATATGTGTGTCCAGGTGAGTGTTGGGGGACCCTCACTGGTTTGAACCCCGGGTAGTATGTGTGTCCTGAGTGTATGTGAAACGTGCTGCTGACCCCGGGGGCCTCAGGCGCCTGAATTCAGGCATCTGTGTCTTGTTCTCTCTGCCTTTCACTCACTGGGATTGTCCGTCAGGGAATGACCCTGTGGTTTGCTTTCTTGACTGTCGTTATTCTTCCTCATCTGTCAGGCGTGTAAATTATCCATGGGATTTATGCCCCTTGTTGTCCCTCCATCTGTCAGTTTCTTTTAAAGAATGGAAGAGGCCCTATGAGTCAACTCTTAAAAATGGTGGGACTATGGGAGAGTCCTCAAGTTCCTCCCATGTCAGCAGGCAATTCCATTCAGCCATGATTACTAACAATGAAGTGTGGTCACATTCCCGGATCCCACCCACTTTCACTTCACTAGTATTAGAGGGAAAAAAGCCTGAAACATTTTGTTTTTCTAAATGTAAAATTCCCAGTAATCTAGTGGTCACTAGGATGCTATAAATCATTTAGGCTGTTGAAAAGGCTAAGTAAGGCTATAAAATGATTAGGAAAGTTTGGTTACCATGAGTTCAGTATATGCCTCCATTCTAAGATGGGTCATTTTGCTGGATTGTATTTTTCAATAATATTTATCTCTCGATAAATCTCGAGAACATCCTGCGATGACTGGAATGGGAAGGAATGGGAGTGAAGATAGATGGTCAGCAACTATACCACCTCCGCTTTGCTGATGACATTGTCCCTGGCAGTGCTTAGGGGACCCTGTGGGTTGGCGGGGATCAACAGCCCTACCCAGTATCCCCAACCCACTCTCCTGTTACACAATAGAGCTGCTTTGTTTCTTTTCTTATTTATTTTTGTGCCACAGGGGAGATGTTCATGGCTTCCTCTTTTCTCTGTGCTCTGATTCCCTCCTGATGTGCATCCTGGATCCCCAGGTATGCTGGCCCTGTTTATGCCCTTGCAGCTACAGAAACTTGGGCCACAGGACATGTGTTTCCCCTATTTTTTCTTCCCACTCTGGAGATCCTCGCCTGCTCTCACACAGTCCCACTTTCGCTCGCTGCTCTGTTTGCAGTTCTGTGCATGCACAAGTCCCAGAGAGACAGCAAAGGCGCTGTTGGGCTTAAGACACTTTGAGAGGCATTTGAGGTACCCTGAACCATGATCAGAGTCCTACAGCTTTCAGTCGATGGCTGGACATTGAGTGTGCCTTTCTTTCTAGAGCATGGGTTGTATGTTTATTGTTTTGGGCTGAAAGCAGTGTCACTCATTTGGGTCCCGCTGGTTCCGTACTCAGTTATTACTCTCTGCAATGCTCATAGGAGCAGTGACTGGAATTGCCTGGGGTCAGCAGCAAGACCACCACCTTCAGGAACCTTCTAGTAGAGCATCCTCACATTTTAGACGCGTCTGCTAGGAGTGCATGAGGAGGCTGGTTCCTCCCAAGGGGACAGACAGATCTCCTCTAGGACCCTGGGGTCCTGGCCTCACAGCCCACTGAACAGGGTGGAGACAGACTCTGACTCATGTCCCCATTTGTATGCTGGCTCAGGACATGTTGATCTTCCCCGATGTGGTCATGAGCTTCACCCCAGAGGAGTGGACATGTCTGGTTGCCTCTCAGAGAAAGCGCTACAGGGACGTGATGCTGGAGACTTACAAGCACCTGCAGGTTATTGGTGAGAGCAGTGCAGGGCCTACCTTGTGTTCACAAAGTCGAATGGGCTCCCTGTGTCTGGCCATGACTGTGTGTCCAACAGTAGTTGTGACTGCGATGGGCCAGGACAGCCTTGCAGTAGCTGTCTCTAGTTCCTTCGCTGGTTTTCTTGTTGGTGCTCACCTGGCAATGCTCAGGGCATACTCTAAGTTCTGTCTATAGAGGTTACGAGTCGGAGTGTTGGGGATCAACCCAGGTTGGCCCCATGCTTGAAAAGCTCCCCATGCGCTGTACCATCACTCAGGTCCCTCTAAGTAGTTCCTGATTCCTGCAATTGCTGAGTTCTCTTCTCTGATTACTTTTTCTACTACACATAACTTTTATGTATTTGTTTTGGTTTTGCTTTTATTTGGGGCAAAACCTGAATCCTCTTGTCTCTGTACTGAAGCATCTCTGTTGGGTGTGCTCAGAAACCATGAGGTGCTGAGGAGTGAACACACTTGGCAGCTTAAAAGGTTGCTGCCTTACTCCTGGTAATGTTGACCAGGCCCACAATTTCAGTTGTTTTGTTTTGTTTTGATTTGGTTTTGGGGTTACACTTACAAATACTTCGGGATTAATCCTGGCTGTGTATTCAGTTATTCACCCTGGTCGTGGTACGAGTCCATGTGTGCTGCTGGGGATCTAGCCCGTATGTGTGTTCAGTGTCTGTGTCCTACCTGCTGTAATATCGCTCTCAACACAGTTCATTCATTTCTTAGGGCCTCACCCCATCAGTTGCAGCTCCAATTCAGTGCTCGTGGTCACTTCTAGAAGTTCCTGGTTCATCAGGACTCAGGGTTTGCCTCTGGACTATCCTGATGTGTTGAGAGACCCTATTGAATGTCCGTATCGATCCTTTATTGATCGTGAGCAAGGCCAGTGCCCCACCTGCTGTACTGTCTGTCTGTTCGGATCTTTTTTTTGTTTACTTTTGATACAAGTGAGGGCTTTGGTCGTCTTTGGCCATCCTTGGATTTGTTAAGCTTTGGGGTTTACTGCACTCTGGCATCACTTCAAGCAGGCTGAGAACCTTCCATGTGGTGCCACGCCTAGAGAGACATAACAGCGGGCACAGTGCTCATCTTGCAAGTTGTTGACATGCATTCTATCCTCAAAATTCCATGTGATCCTCAAGCACCACTAAAGATGATTTCTGAGTACACAGGAAGAAGCCCTGAGTATCCCCAGGTGAGGAACCCAAAAAAAGAATAAGCTTTTCTTTCTGAGCATCGCCAGGTGAGCACCAACAAGAAAACAGGGACGTGATGCTGGAGACTTACAAGCACCTGCAGGTTATTGGTGAGAGCAGTGCAGGGCCTACCTGCACTGAAAAAAAGAATACAACTACGTATTGTGATGCGATCAAACAACTATTGGCCCTTATGCGGCACATATTTTACTCTTAAATTAAGATCTGTATCTTAGCTCTTGAATAACCACAAATCTGTAGCATTTGAGATGAGCAGATTCTGTTTATGACTTTCCAGTAATTTACTCCATTTTTATAGGGACACATGGTGTTTACTTGTCACATTTTCCTTGTCACTGATCTATGTTACATCTCTGGATGTTCAAGAAATTTGGGGGTGAAGCTTTCAGTAATCTCCTGGCTGGAAGAAGGAGCTCTGAGGCTGGGGAGGAGAGGAATGCATGCAGGTGAATGTCTGAGAACCTTCCCTGGCTCAGACACTAGGCAGTGTGTGGGTGCCCTGAGTGTGTGTGAATAATATGAATAATATTTACTCCTGGGCATCTGCTTTCAGTTGCCCTTAGTTCCTAGTACCTCAAAAGGAGGATCCTGATGAGGTACTGAATGGATCCATGGCAAGCTGTGAGCTACCCTGGCATCAAAATGGGCCAGGCCAAATTGCCATGGTAAAGGTAAAGGTAAAGGCCCTCCCATTGTTCGTCGATTTGCTCGAGCGGGCCCAGTAACATCTCCATTGGAGAC
>JAOXYA010051304.1:0-12200 GCA_028565675.1 Sorex palustris | reverse complement strand
ATATATATGTATATACAGGAAAAAAAACCAAAAATTGAAATGGTTATCCCTGTACTCTAGTGTGAAAGATGAAATATTTTCTACCAAGTATCTCATCTTCTATGCATTAAATTATAAAATTGATAGATGTTAGTGTCTGCTGCTTGATTCACAAGAGAATCAACTTTGATCCAAAATCATTGATTATAGTATTATAGTATATTAAGATTATTTAGCAGTATGTACACCAGCAGAGTTACTAAAAGTATATAAATCAAAAGGCACTTTGGGCCTGAGGGGGAGTGTACCGGCTTCATTAAGTCAACAGTCTAAAGGTCTTTAAACTAATAATCTCAGTGGGGTGCTGAAACCCAGAGGAAGTTCACTGATATATGCTGACATGCAGAGAAATACAACATTGGAACACCTTGTAGCATGCCATTCCAAGTGGGAACTCTCTTGGGAATTCTATGCCACTTAGTTTATTATCTCTTGCTGGAACACTGAATGCCTGAAACAACTATATTATGAACAACTTTGTAAGCAACAGTGTTTAAACAAAGCTAGAAAGGGTCAGAGAGGGGCTGGAGTGATAGCACAGCGGGTAGGGCCTTGCAAGTGGCCAACCCAGGTTCGATTCCCAGCATCCCATGTGGTCCCTCAAGCACCTCCAGGAGTAATTCCTGAGTGCAGAGCAAGGAGTAACCCCTGAGCATCACCGGGTGTGACCCAAAAAGCAAAACAAACAAACAAAAAAAAGAAAGAAAGAATAGAAAAAGAAAGGGCCAGAGAGCTAGCACAGCAGTTAGGACACTTGCCTTGCACACAGCTGACCTGGGTTTGATCCCTGGCATCCTATATGGTCCCCAGAGCCCTCTGCCCAGGAGTAATTCCTGAATGCAGTGCCAGGAGTAATCCCTGAACTTCACTGGATGTGCCCCCAAAATCAGTTATTTTATTTTAAAAAATAAAATAAAACATGCAAATAATTTTTCAAAATCTGTATCTCATCAAAGATAGCATTAAGAAAGTGAAATCAGGGCCAGAGCCATAGTACAGCGGGTAAGGCATTTGCCTTGCACGTGGCCTACCCGGGTTCGATCCCTGGCATCCCATATGGTCCCCAGCACTGTCAGGAATGATTCCCAAGTGCAGAGCCAGAGAAAGCCCAAAGCACTGCTGGATATGGCTGGAAAACACAAAAAAGAAAATCACAAGTTATAGACTGGGAAAAATTTCTTCTCTTTTTTGCTTTTCCGGTACAAGGGGTTGTACCTAGGGCCTCACATATACAAGGCAAATGCTCTACGACTGAGTCACATACCTGGTAAAAGAATTCTTCTTAATACACATTACATATGGTGTGTTCTATAGATACATACTATATATTATACAATATAAATATGTATCATACATGCTTATAATAAATGAATCGTACTGGTAATGTATAAATACTACAAATATACATGTAAATAAATGTACAAGTAAATGACAAAGAAAACCAAAATGCAGTGCTGGGGGCTAACAGGACCAAACCTGGTGGTACTTAGAAGGTCTCCAGGGCTCTATCAGGTGTTGCCTGAGGGCCCCTGCAGTTCCAAAGATCAAACCTGGGCGGCATGCATGCAGTGTGTGTGTTCCAATCCTTTGAGCTCTCTCCCAGGCCCCGCCATTCAGTCCCCAAGCCTTGCAGAAACCCTCTGGATTTTTGTTTGTTTGGTTGGTTTGGGGGACACACCCAGCACTGCTCAGGGCATACGCCTGGCTCTGGACTCGGGGATCACTCCTGATAGTGCTCAGGGGACCATATAGGGTAAGGCAAATGCCCTACCCGCTGTGCTATCACTCTGGCCCCACAGACAACTTTTGCTTGTTCATTTGCTTTTGTTTGGAGGTCACACCTGGAGGTGCTCCAGGGTTACTCTTGGCTCTGCAAGCAGGGATCACTCATGAGGGGCTTGAGGGACCACATGTGATGCCAGAGAGCGAAGCCAGCTTGGCCCCGTGCAAGGCAAGCACCTTGCCCTACTCGCTGTACTATCACTCTGGGCCCAGCCCCAGAAATTTTTTAAAGCAACTATTGGATTCTTCAGCAATTCCCCCAAGATTTTCAATTAGGCTTTCCATCAGCTTCATTGGGTATAAAATGGGATTCAGGTATAAAAGTGGGGATTTGTGTCTGGGTGACAGGTTTTGCCTGCCTATCCTAAATGGGCACTGATCTTTTTTTTTTTTTTAATGAATCACCGTGAGGTACATTTACAGACTTACAAACTTTAGTGCTTACGTTTCAGTCATACAATGATCGAGTACCCATCCCTCCACCAGTGCCCATTCTCCACCACCAATGTTCCCAGAATCCCTCCCCCAGCCTCTGTGGCAGGGTATTCCCTTTTACTCTCTCTGTCTTCAGGGTGTTGTGGCTTGCAATGCAGGTATTAAGTGGCCATCATGTTTGGTCTATAATCTACTTTCAGCACGTATCTCCCATCCCAAGCGAGCCCTCCAAGCACCCTTTATTTGGTGGTCCCTTCTCTATCTGAGCTTGGGCACTGATTCTAAACCCTTGAGAACCTGCTAACTAAAGTTCAGTGTGGCTCAGGTAGTTACCCTTTGCTAAAGCCCCTAAGTCATCCCCAGGCACAGCCTTTGTTAAGAACCTCAAGCTTAAGGTGAAACGTGTATTTTTGGATTTACCAGTCATACACTTTCTCAGCTGAATCCCTGATCTGTAATTCAAGATTCTCTTCCCCTTGAAGTTGATTTTTTAACTGTATGGCTGGAGTGATAGCACAGCGAGGAAGGCATTTGCCTTGCACGTGGCCAACATGGTCAACCCGGGTTCGATTCCTCCGCCCCTCTTGGAGAGCCCGGCAAGCTACTGAGAGTATCTTGCCCACATGGCAAAACCTGGCAAGCTAGCCGTGACATATTCGATATGCCAAACACGGTAACAAGTCTCACAATGTTACTGGGCCCACCTGAGCAAATGATAAACAATGGGAGGACAGTGCTATGATTCCATGTGTTTATTTTTACTGTAGCTTAGTATGGTTACAATACTATGTTTATGGTTTTAAATCACAAAGTTATGGCACCTTCACCACCTCCAAAGCAGCCAAGATCCTTCACGGCTGTCCTTATGTCACTCCTGATCCACCCGTTCCTCCCCCGCCCCACCATCCCCCCGCCCCCACTGCTTCATAATCTCAGCTCTGTAATCCTGGGCCAAGGGTTTGTCCTAGTTTGATACTGCTCATTCCCTTGTTTTGTCTCACCCTATTCCACGGATGAGTGAGCTCATCTGGTATTTATCCCTCTGCTGACTTGTTTTGCCCTCCGGCCCTGAGAGGGGTAGAAGTGAGCTCACCAGCTGCTTTAGTGATGACAGAAAGAGAAAGCTGCGGGAGGGCACTGGAGGGAGGAGTACTGGGGGAAGAGGCAGCCCTGAGAGAACAGAAAAGTCTTTGGAAGTGGAAGCAGAGAGACAGCGGACAACAGGACCAAGTTCTCACTTCCGACAGAGACTGCTCTCTCCCACACAGCGAGCTTGGGTTTCTTTCTGGGATGTTAGTAGACAAAGGTCCAAGGAAGAAGATGAGAAAGTGACTTTCTTTTATCACTGTGTCTCAGATCCCTAACACACACACACACACACACACACACACACACACACACACACACACATGCACAAGCACACAAGCATTGATTATGGGAGAAATTTCTTTTAGAGGCCACTTTTTTTCTTCTACTTGAAGACTTAGTTAAGTACAACCACACCCTGGAAATGATCACAAAAATGAAAGTCGCAATAAAAACCAAAAGACCTGATTTTAGATGAAAGGCAGTAGTAGGCAAATCTGACACTCAGCCTTCAATGAAGATGGTCATTTGAAATTCTAAATAAGTGGGAAAGACATGAAAGGAATAACATTTTCTGAGACAAAAATTAGGCAATGGGTTGGGGGCTGGGGGGCGGGGAGGCGTGGCTCAGCCTCCCAGAAACAAGCTCACAAACTTGATTCCGTGTCCATCCACATGCCAGGTGCGGCCCTGGCAGCACTACCCTTGTAATCAAGGCCCCACAGGGTTGAGGTCTCTGGTGCACAGAAATCAAGTGAGGGACCCCAACCAGCACCACAACCAAAGTGTGCAATCCCTGGATATCACAAGAAGGACAACAAAAAATACAACTAGGGGATGGTGTGAAAAAAAAGTATGAAATTATTTTTTGTGTCCATCTATGAAGTTTTGTTGAAAACTGACCATCCCGTTTCTTCCCTTTTGTGAATTACAGTGAAAAGCTGAGTGGTCATGACAGAGTCTGGATGCCGTGACCTATCTACTGCTGTGACCTATCTACTGCTTCCACTGCTGCTCAGCCACCAAATCAGACTGGCTCAGGTATATAACTCAACAGTGTTTCCAAGGCCATGCATATTGCCACAAAATTCCATTTTACACCTTTTCTTTAGCAATGCCAAGACAAAGTGAAAAGGAAATTTTAAATATTTTATTTTTGTTTGGTTTTGTTGTTTTAGGGCCACAGCAGGCAATGCTCAGAGACAGCTCACAGCCATATCAGGGGACCACACAGTGCTGGGGTGGGACCCAGGTCTCCTGCACGCCAAGCAAGCACTCAGCCTGGGAAGCTATCTCTCTGCTCCCAAACATTTCACTTTTATGACATAATGAAGTGTCAAGTATGTATTTATTATGAACTATGTTTATTACAAAATAGCTTTATGGTTGTGCTAAAGTACAACATATGTCAATATTATCGGGCAATCCAGGGGTGGGGAAACTTTATTTCTGCCAAAGGTCATTTGAATATTTATGACATAATTCGTGGGCCATATAACATAGGCAGAAGTGATGGCAGTCGTCAACAAGAAGCATAGGAGTCCATCCTGCCAGGTACCAAGGGCCAGACTACATGATTTCATGGATCTTACTGTGCCCATGGACCAGATGTTCCCCACCCATATGCTAAGCATGACAACAATATTTCCAACTCAAAGGAAAACAATCCTTAAAAATTATAAAGGAATAATCCATCACAGCAGAATATTTTATGTATTTACATATTAAAAATTTTCTTTGGTCTCTGTTTGGGGCCACACCTGACAGTGCTCATTCTTATTTCTGACTTTGTGCTCAGGGAGCACTCCTGTCAAGTTCAAGAAATCATATGTGTGCCAGGAACTGAACCCTGGTCAGCTATGTGCGAGGTAAGTGCCCTGCCTGCTGTATTATTGCTCTGCCCCCACCCAAACTTTTTACTGATGCTAAAGTCTTCGTAAGTTTTCAAGTGGTTCATTTCTTAGACAAAGCCATTTACCAATGGTGGGTTAGTTAAACTATACTGGATTCCAGAAGTCAAAGAAATATGTGCAAAGTAAACTAATTAGTTTAAGACTATAACTATGGACCAAAAATGTTACTAAAGAAACTGAAGAAATTTGAAGCAGTGTTGATAAAACAACTTTGGTGATTTCAACTAGTTTTCCTTGATTTTTGATAACTGAAAAGATATCTCTAATACTGTTTTATTGTTTAATCTAGTAGTAGAAACTGAAATCTGAAGTCACTGAGAATATCACAATGAATGTTCTAATAGAACCATTATGATATATTTCTAAAGAAGTTGAGAAGACATTACAACAAAATATTCCACAATAATGCTTTGGTCTCCAGGACATAATAATATTTTGGTTAACAATGAACCACATATACAACAGTGGTTCTTACATACAGCATCTGTATGTAGTAGGGTATATCATTTAGAATTTTGTAAGTACATTCAATGATGCTCATATAATGATGCTCACAGTGTTGGCTACAAATATTTTCCAGAATGTGACAGAATATTCTAGAATGTTTCCTATCATTAGGTGATGTACACACTAATTCAGTACAATCATTAGAGGAATCTGCTAGGATGGGCTACAAACTGATGGTGATAAAAATGTATGCGGAAAAGAAAATTACTTAGTTGGCTAAATTTACAGGGTTTGTGAGATGCTAGGTATTTAATTCATTGTATTACTCATTGGGTACATGTGAGAAAAATATTTGATACTAAGATTCTTTTGAACTATTAATATGAATAGCGAATTTTCACCCTGATGAATGGTCAGTTCCATGAGTTTTCATCATAAACAGAAGTAAATTCACCCAATTGGTTCCAGATAATCTCATCATTGGCCACCATCCAGATCACATGTCCTTCTCTCCTGGAAAGTAATAACATGACGCCATAACCATGCCGCTGGACCCTGAGCCAGACTGTTACACCCGGGGTGGGGGGGCAAGAAGCCTTCCCACCCCAAGGGATCCATCCCTGGCAACTGAAAACCTCCAGAACCCAATCACCACCACACTCATTGCCGCTCTCCACATGCTGAGGCTGAGTCTTACCTACAAGAGAACCTTTTCTTGGACTGTGCTCGACACTTCATAGGACACACCCTCCCCATACTCCAAGAGTACTGCACCACATTTGATAGGATTCAAAGTAAGAGGCAACTAACCTTAGAGAGAAATATATTATTTCAGAAGTTCTGCTTTGGGGCAGGGATTGGGGTTCAGGATGGAAACACCCGAAATATGGATTGGTGTTTAAATATTAAATGGAATCAAATATTGTGAACTACTTTATAAAATGGGCTGGAGCAATAGCACAGCGGGTAAAGTGGTTGCCTTGCACGCGGCCAACCTTGGTTCAATTCCTCTGCCCCTCTCGGAAAGCCCTGCAAGCTACTGAGAGTATCTCGCCTGCACGGCAAAGCCTGGCAAGCTACCCGTGATGTATTCGATATGCCAAAAGCAGAAACAACAAGTCTCACAATTTGTTGTGAGATGTCATGGTGCCCGCTTGAGCAAATCGATGAACAACGAGATGACAATGACAGTGACAGTGACTTTATTTAAAAAAATTTTTAAAAAAAGGAAGCAAATACTTACTTGCCACAGAAGTTCAATGACTTAGCCATGGGAGATATGTATTGAGTTCTTTTAAAATGTAGGGCCTTTTATTGAAGGTTTTTCTGAATAAGAATTTTTCTCAATCTCTATTATTAAAACTGAATAATTTCAGAAATTAGCTATGTCTGGGATATGATGCCACCAGCAGGCCAATCTATACCTGTGGGGTGAGTGCATCAGCAGCCTGATGGTGCCTTCAGGCTTCCTGATACCCCCAAATTGCTGTTGTGCCTTTGGCCAGACCCCAACAACTTGGGACCAAGTTTACCAAGAAATTAAATAACCAAAAGTTAGGTATGTGGGAGCCACACCCACAAACCACCTGTGGCTCAGCTATACAAGTTCAGTCCTGTAAGCTCTACTAACAGCCTTGCTTCAGAGACCCCTAAATAAATCTCGAAAGAGATCAAAAGCCACAGTTAAGCTCAGACCCATTCATGGATAAATTGACCAGAGTAAATTGGAGGGAGCAGGTTGGACTGTGCCTGCCCAAGCAAAGTTCCCAGCCGCCACTTGCTTCCACAATCCAAAATTGTCGCCATACCCCAAGCCTGAATCCACGGTCTCAGGATGGACTTCACCAAGATACAATTGGCTGAAATTTTTGTAATTTGGACCTTACTGCACCAACAGCCCTGACCCAGAGGCACAGAGGTAAGTCCAGAAAACATCACAGTGCCAGAGATCTCTCTGGGCCCCAAACTGAGCCAGTATCACCAGGGAACCCCAGATGGAGCAGGTGCAGTCTCTCCACCTACTCCAGATGGAATCCCAGTGACCAAGAGCTTCTACAAGCAAGGCCCAGGTATGCAGGTTCCAGGACTAAATCTACAGGCCGCTTGGCAGCGGAGGACCTGGGCTTTCTTCCCTGGGTCCCCCACCCGACCAGAGGACTGGCTGTCAGCCCACTATTTGCCTCCAGTTGCCATCTTAGCACACCAACAGCCCTGGCCAAGAGACACAGCAGTGAGTCCCGGAAGACACAACAGCACTGGAGATCTCTCCAGGCCCCATACTGAGCCAATATCACCAGGGCACCACAGATAGAGCAGGTGCAGTCTCCCTGCCTAATCCAGATGGAATCCCGGTGACCAAGAGCTTCCACAAGTAAGGCCCAGGTATGCGGGTTCTAGTACTAAATCTCCAGGTCACACGGTGGCAGAGGACCTGGGCTGCCCCTTCTCGGGTCCCTGCCTGCCCAGAAGACTGGATGTCACTCCCACAATTTGCCTCTGGGCATCATCTTAGCACACCAATATCCCTGGCCCAGAGACAGAGCAGTGAGTCCCAGAAGACACAACAGTGCTGGAGATCTCTCCAGGCCCCATACTGAGCCAATATCATCGGGGCACCCCAGATGGAGCAGGTGCAGTCTCCCCACCTACTCCAGATGGAATCCCAGTGACCAAGAGCTTCCACAAACAAGGCCCAGGTATGCATGTTCAGGACTAAATCTGAAGGCCACATGGCAGCAGAGGACCTAGGCTGTCCCTCCCCGGGTCCCTGCCCATACAGAAGACTGGCTGTGACACCCACAATTTGCTTCTAGACACCCTCTTATTATTGTACCAACAGCCCTGGCCCAGAGACTCCCAGTTGAATTCCAAAATGGATTAGTGTCATACAGAGATGTCTCTGGAACCCAACCATTTACAATCTATAAATTTACATTTACAATTGTGGTGGCGTGAGCTCTCATGATATTCAAAATAAACTATAGGAAATATATTATCTAGTGTCTGCCCCTGGCAGGTAGGCTTGAATGGTGATGAGAAAATTCGAGCAAAACATAATGCCCAAAATTAGAGAGAGTGATAGGAGAAATTATCTGCCATAGAGGCAGGGGTGAGGACTGTGATGTGTTGGGCGGGGGATACTTGGGACATCAGTGGTAGAAAATGTGCACTGGCGGAGGGATGGGTGTTTCAACATTGTATGGCTGAATTTCAAACATAAAAGCCTTGTAACTCTATCTCATGGTGGTAGAATAAAATAAAAAAGTAATGTGGAGTTCATGCCCAATTCAATCAGCTTAACCAATGGCTGAACAAATAGCAGTACTCCTACATTATTTAGAAAGAAATTAGCTTTGTCTGCAAACTTGATGTTCCTTTATGAATTAAGGCTTAATATTATAAGGCAAAACTGACTTTATATACAAAATTTGTGCTACAATAAATTTATTTTGATGACGACTAATGTTGTATCCACAAGACTCTTTATTCACTTTCTCTGCTGCCAAAACTAAAATAAGGAGAAATGTCTCCAGCCCACACAATATATTTTCAAATTTTAACCGACCATTTCAGTGTATTAATTGAGTAGCATTAATTAGTGAGCAATGCAAAGCCCCATATTTCACAATTCCTTTAATTGTGCAGATGAGGAGTTCCAATTGAATTGATGAATCTATAGCACTGAAAGGTAAACATCAAAGAAAGAATAGGATACAGTTCCATAAGTACCTCATCATTAATACTCTCCATTAAAATCGATAGCACAGCGGGTAGGGCATTTGCCTTGCATGCAGCAAACATGGCCGACCCGAGTTCAATTCCTCCACCCCTCTCAGAGAGCCCAGCAGGCTACCGAGAGTATCTCACCGGCATGGCAAAGCCTGGCAAGCTACCTGTGGCGTATTCGATATGCCAAACACAGTAACAATTGTCACAATAGAGACGTTACTGGGCCCGCTCGAGCAAATCGATGAACAACAGGAGGACAGTGACAGTGACAGTGAAAGTGACTCATGATTAATAGCTTGATTTTGCAGTACCTAATAAATGACATTCTCTTATCATAATATCCTCAGGTTTTTAATAAGGGTTTCACCAGCAGTGTTAAGGATCTGGGGTTGCTCCTGGAGATTTGTGGCCCAGCATGTGGGCATGATGGCTCAGTGCTTTGGTTTAGTGTGTGGTGTTGCTGAGCGGTCCCCTGGAGGGGCTTGGGAACCATCGGGGCTATGTCAGGTAATGCCAGCATCAAACTCCAGTCCTTACACTCCACCCCTTTAAGCTATCTCCCATGACCCACATCCAGTCCTTACACTCCACCCCTTTAAGCTATCTCCCATGACCCACATCCTCAATTTTTCCTTAGCCTACACACCCTAAAAGATTCACAATCTTACCCTTTGCAGAAAATAGTAAAACTTCTGAACAGGTGTCTGACAGTTGGAGGGAAATCTCATTTAAAGTGGCATTGAGCAATTGTTTGCAAGGGAAAGATTGGTTAAGCACAAAGCCTAATCTTCCTGATTTAGCAATCAAAGCCTTTAATCAAAAATAGAATTGGACCTGCAGCCGCGTCTTTGTTATAAACCTAGCAAATTGGTTTCAGCAAACAGTACCGACCAGCTGTCACATATAAAAGTTGCCTGTTTGATTTTTTTATTAGTTTGGAAGTTCTTTTGTTTTTTGTTTGTTTGGGAGGCACATTCAGCTTTGTTCAGAACTTACTCCTGACTCTACACTCAGGAATCACTCCTGGCTTGTTTGGGGATCATATAGTGTCAAACGCAGGTCAGCCACATACAAGGCAAGCTTACTCACTCTGACCCTGCAGCTCTGTTTGTATTGCTTTAGCTTCAGATATCAATAAGGTCCAGGCCTTATGTAGTTAGTTTATACCAAACTTTAGTAATCGTCTAGACAGTAGGAGGGGGCAGGGAGGAGATGGAATAGATATGATGGGGCATTGGTGGAGGGAAGTTGACACTGGGTATGAGATAGGTGTTGGAAAATTGTATACCTGAAATTCAACTACGAATAACATTGTAAATCAAAGTGCCTAAATGAAAACAAAAAAGTCAAATGGTAATTATCATATTACAACTTTGAACTCTGTGTTTTTCTTTAGAAATCCAGCTAGCTTGGGATGTGGCTCTGTGTACAGGATTTATACGTGTGCATTCCGGGATCTATCTCCTGGTGGCTCAGGTAACCCCCAGTTAGCAGGCCTGAGCACAGGACATCCTCAGAGCCTCTCACTGAATCACCAGCCTGCTTGACTGTGAGCTCTCCGGGCCTCCTGAGCACCATGTGAGAGCCCCAGCCTCCAAAGAAGTCCCAGTGCTTGCGCCAAAAGTCTGCTGTCTCTAAATGAGACTTTAAGTAACCCCGTCCCCTAAAATTCAGGCCTCTTCCTAAGCAAACACTGCTGAGAAAACCAGCGTATTAACCTGTGCTTGTTTAAGAAATGTGTTTGGACAAGCTACCCTCAGTCTCCATTCAAGGAGAACACACTTATTAGGAACAGAAACTTGTCCTCAGGAAAATCTTGAGCAATGACAGTGAGCAGGAGGCTCGGTTCATCACACAGAGCTCCAGGCCCGTGAATCTCAGTCTCAGCTCAGCCACTGTGATGCTGTGACTGAAGGACCTGGGGTCACTGCCCCTCTCTCATCCGTGAACCTGGGACTCCACAGCTTTACCAACGCACTAGACAGGTAACCTAGTCGCGTCCCAGGTCCCCTTCTCACTGCTCCACATTCCCAGTCCCTGCAAAATGCCATCAGCATGTAACACAGTGGCAATTGACTGCTGGCCGGGACATACCTCTGTGGTCTGGTTGGCCAGGACATTCCTCAGTGGCTGGAAAAAAAAAAGGGCGAACAAGGGCATAGATGGAGGAATTCTATAGCAGCCCAAAAGTCATGTTACATCTCCACCGGCAGCGTCAGGTTTTGCAATCTAAATATTCAAGTCCACATTTGTCCTGGCTAAATGGGCGACCTCTTTCCTTTATCAGTGACCATTTACCACCACACCAACACCACCAACATAAAATATTGTTTTTGAGTGGAATAATTTATATGGGGGTGGGGGGAGGCTGGAGTGATAGTACAGTGTGTAGGTGCTTGCCTTGAACACAGCCAACCTCCCTTATGGTTCCCCAGGACTGACCAGGAGTGATCCCTACACTCAGAGCCAGGAGTAACACCTGAGTACTTCTGGGTGTGGCTCAAAAAAAAAACACAAAGATTTATATTGGGAAAGGCATTTGTATGATTCATTATGATTCATGGAATAATGATCACCTATAAACATGGCCTTCCAGGGAAGGGGTCCACTCCACACAAAGGAAATTTCTAGATAAATAGAAATGATCTTCTTAGAGATCAGACCTTTGAAAGAAATACCACCATTTTTATTAAAATAAAGGCCCTCCCGTTGTTCGTCGATTTGCTCGAGCGGGCCCAGTAACGTCTCCATTGGAGACTTTGTTGTTAC
>JAOXYA010051289.1:0-12200 GCA_028565675.1 Sorex palustris | reverse complement strand
CTATTCTCAATTCTTTCCCATTGTCCGTTGATAACTGCTTTTAAAGGGGATTGAAGGCAAAGAGCGCGCGCGTGTGTATGCACGTGTGTGAGAGGCTGTGATTGTGTCTGTGTGAATGACTGAGAATATGCATGTATGTGTGTGTATGCGAGTTTGTGTGAGTGGCTGTGATTGTGTTTGTGTGAATGACTGCTTGAGTATGTTGTGTGTGAGCATGCATATATTAGAGTATATGTGTGTGTGAGTGTGTGAGCAGCTGTGATTGTGTTTGAGTGAATGATCGTGTTTGAGTGTGTGTGTGTGAGCATGCATGTATAAGTGTGTGTGTATGAGAATGTGTGAGCAGCTGTGAATGTGTCTGTATGAATGATTGTGCTTGAGTGTGTGTGAGCATACATGTATAAGAGTGTGTGTGTGTGTCTGTGTGTATGAATGTGTGCCAGTTAACGCCAGATGTTGGTGCTGGTGGAGGAGTTGGCTTCCCCATTGCCTGCTTTAGATGGGCTGGTATTTGGGGACCTTAGTAGGACTCACTCTTTTCTTGAGGTGACCCAGCATGCATGAAGGCATTAGAACCTGCAATCAGAATTCTGGGCTGAGTGGGATGAAGGGCCTGGTAGTCCTACCTACCCCCATTAGCGGGCTGAGGGGGCTGGTAGTTCTGCTCTGCCCCCATTTTAAACACGCCGCCTGGAAAAATGTGAAACTCACCTGTGAATTCTTGACTTCCAAATGCAGTGTGTATTGTCACTCCCATAATTGTTGCCCTTCTGGATGGTTCTCTCCAGAGTGAAGCATGCTGAGAGCCCTGGGAAGGGTCTTCCAGGTCCACTTGTTTGTGGAGAAGGAGCTGGGCATGTGCAGAATCTTGCAGCTCTTTCCTGTCATCCTGTCATTCTGTGTGGCTGTCACCTGGGCCTTCCCTCCCAGGCATGTGCTCTGTGCTGATGGAGATGAACCTTTGTAGATTCCTTCAAGCCGTCAGAATCTGCTGACAGCTCAGCTAACTAGGCTCCCAAGACTTCCAGGGGCCAACAATACAGACCTCTCAGAATTGATTCAGGAAAGCTGCTAAAAGAGTGCACAGCACAGACCTAAGGGCGAGAGAGTATGATTTCCAGAGCTGTCATGGTTCAGGACTTCAAATATGCCACTGCAACCGAATTGGAGAAGGTGTGTAAAGGCAGGAAATGGTGGCCACCGGCAGAACCCCGAACTCCCTGCAAAAAATATCTTCATGTATCTTCTATGTGAAGATATTCATTTGGAAGTATTTTGTGATTATGCAGTCTTCGCGTCCTGGATCTGCCATTCCATATTATTATTACTGGGCACTTAGCAAGTTGATAACCCATCAATAACCACAGAGACAGCATCATTAGACTTCCAGACTTACTCTGATGCTGCTTTAGAATCATTTCATGGTTGTGGAATTAGCTCAGAGGGGTAATAGTGGCGGATTACCATTTTTTTAAAAAGTCTCTTGACTTAAAGGTTAACTTAAAGGTTGCTTTGAAGAAAGTATGTATCAATTTGTACTAGTGGCTGGGGTGACAATTTACCAGTTCCCTCAGCATCTCTCAGTCTGACTGAAATAGTAATTTAGGAGCTGGGTCACGCCTCCTTCCTAGTGTGTGCCCAGCCTTGATTTTGATGGGTACCCCAAGCACCACTGGGTGTGGTTCCTATTAAGAAAAAAAAAAGGAAGGTGATGAGGTGGCTCAAAGGACCCAGCGTATCCTTTTCATGTGCACCTGTTTCTAATCCCTGAGCACAAAGCCAGGAGTAAGCCCTGGGTGTGCCTCTTCCCCTAAAATAGGTGCCCATTATTAGTATTGTTTTGGTTTTGGGCCACACCTGGTGTTGCTCCAAGTCCCCTCCTGGCTCTGTGCTCAGGTAATTATATGGTAATTGACAGGCTCAGGTGATTTATATGGGGTGCTGGGGATTGAACCAGGGCCAGCCACGGGGAGGGGGCTACTCTCCACACTGTACTGTCTCTCTGAACCTGCTCATTCATTTTTTGTCCAAGTTTACAGAAGTGGTCATGGGTAGCATGTTGGGAGGTTTGTGTGGATTGTTTCAACCAGGGCATACTTCCACCCTGAGTTCTTTCTTCCTGGCCCAGTTTAGGGTGCTTGGTGGAAATATTTTTCTCCCTTATTAAGTGGCTCACAGGTTTCCCACCCCTCTCCTCCCTGCAAAAGGTCATTTATAAAAGTAAGAATTTCTTGGGAGCCTTATGCAAACTAGTTAATCACCTGAATTACAAAGAAGCGCCCTTCTTCCAGCTCTGGGTTTGTGAGAGAACATTTTTCTTGGTAATTGGTACAGCTTTTTGGGTTCTTCTCTGAAGATGAAAAGAGCTCTGTGAATAGAGGGGTTATTTAGCGTCTCATTGTTCCAGGCAGAAGAGAACAAGGAGCCCTTCTGGCCTGAGACAATGGACTTGAGGGTTGGTGAGGAGAGAGGTGTAAAATTTCCCTTTCCGGGTGGAATCAGCCTGGCATGGGAGAACTGCATGTTCGAACTCCAGCGTGGCCACAACAAGTTTGAATGAAAGGCAAGGTATTTCTGGGCGCCAGTCATTGCGTTTTTCCTTTCTTCCCTATCTCCAAGAGTAGGATTTGCACCTAAATATCTGCAGGAGACTTTTTGTTCCTAGATTTGATAGTGAAGCAGAAAACATTTTGCAGACTTCTTTGGGAACAGCAGCTCCACAGGGCACTCTGGGGTCTTTGAGGTCTCGAGACAGTGTGAACTAGGTATGGGGGCGCGAGTATCCACATTTTCTCCTTGTCTGGATAGAATCTTTGATCCTCTAGGCTTTTGAGGGGACTCCAATCTGGATTCCCTAGGGTATTTTTTCTGTTTTTTTTTCTGTCCAGTCCCGAAAGTCAGGGAAGTCAGATCCCCCCCAGACTCCCATGCTTTTCTGCCTTTCCCCTGAAATCCTCCGTGCATGGTGCAGAGTGACCCAAACTATTTGGACATAGTTGATGGGATCCTCAACTTCTGTTGAGTTGCTTTGAGTTAGTGTTCTGACATCACCACCAGCAAGTTCATTCACGACAATTTTATCTACAATTCTTTTTGTTTTGTGTCTGAGCCCCCACCCCCACCCCAACCCTGCTCAGGAATGACTCCCCCTGTGATGCCAGAGAGCAGACTGGCTTGGCTACGTGCGACCCAAGTGTCCATTCCACCACACTGTGGCCCCGGCCCTGAGAACTGTGTTTTGAGAATTGAGGTTGTTTTCTGGAAATGTCTCAGCCATTCTTTCTTTGCATCTCCTCTTTCTGAAACTGTTTCAGGGTGTGTTGGATCTCTTTGACTCATTCTTCCTGTCTTTTAAAGCTTGATGCTTCCAGCCTCCGTCTGCTTTCAGGAAGGACCATTTCCCTTGTCCCTCCTCTGATCTTGAACCCCTAAAGTGCCTTGTGATCTATGGGCCACATTTCCCATCTGTCCTGTTCTCACTTTTGTGCTGCCCCTTCCCCTTTATCTGTGCATTGACCCCATTCCACCCCTTACACATATGTGCTTGGTGCCGTCTTGCTATTGGCTCTCTGGTCTGAGTTTGGGGCTGGAGAATTATTCCTGTGCATTTGACCTTTAGTCTCTTGTTCATGAAACATTTTAATATCTTGCATTGGCGCTACATGATCCTGGCCCTGGTTTCTGGGGAAAAAAGATTTTATATTTAAATTACATTTGCTTTTATTTCATTCGACTCTGAGCTTGCTTATTTATATGTGTTCTCTTTGCATTCATCTGGTGCCTTGAGTTCCACTGACCTGAATCACCCCTTTTTTTCCTTAAAAAAAGATGTTTGGGCCACACCCAGCATTGCTCAGGGGCTGCTCCCGGTCCTGTGCTCAGGGATACTCTGGGAAGCTTGGGGGATTATATATGAGACAAGGATTGCCAAGAATTTAAGCCAAGAGCTTATCCCCTGTTTATCCCTGGACCAGAAGTTTTTTGGTTGAAAATCTATATTCTTTTTTGTTTGAGCACCGTGGTTTCCAATACTGCTAATGATGGGACTCCATGCATGCAATATTCGCACTCTGCACCTTCTACCATAGTGTCAGTTTCCCTCCAACCAAGTTCCATGTCCTCTGCCTTTGCTAAGCTCAATTCTATTTCAGTTCTCAATTTCGCAGAGTCTGTTTGTCTCCGATGATCTGTTATTCTCTTATCATATATTATATCCCACATCCATAACTTCTGACCAACTCTAGTCAGCATGTAGTGGCAGATTGCACAATTTCATCTCTTTTGTAGAGTTGAACCATATTTTGGTGTGTGTCTGTACCACAGCTTTTCTATCCCATCAGCTGTTCTCAGACACGTGGGTTGTTTTCAGAGTTTGGACAGTAAGAATAGTGCTGCAGTAAACACTGCTTTTGGTAGTAATGTTAGTGGGCCTTTGGGTGGACGCTGAGATGAACAGTCACTGCTTCAAAGATGCCCATGGGTATATGAAAAAACATTTGCTATCTCTTACCATCAATGCAAGCCAGAACAGCACTTAGATATCACCACACCCCAGTGAGGCCACATCAAGGAGAACAAAAACAACTAGTGCTGGTGTGGATATGAGGCAAAAAGATGGCACCCACCCTTGGGGGAAAAAGTCAACTTGGCTGTCCAGCCTCTGGAAAAACAATATGAACACTTCTCAAAAAGCTTTAAAAAATTTATTAGCTCTTAAGGCACTGTGATTTACATAGTTATACATAATTGAATTTCAGTGTTCCAACACCAATTGTATCCCCAATGTCCACTTCTGTCCACCAGTGTCCCCATGTTCCCCCGATGCCTGGTCTTGGCTGGTGCATTTTCAAGTTTGGTCATTGAAGTTTAGTTCCCATGCTTGAAGTATTGTGGGCTCTGTAGTTTGTAGATGTATGTCTGTACATTTACCATATATGTTCAGTATATATCTATACCACACCTCTCCTAACTCCTCCAAACTCGGGTCATCTATGATCCAGCAATTCCTGGCTCAGTGTTGCTGCTACTTTCCAGAGTTTGGAATCTCTCTGCAGAGTTCTGGAGGCAGAAATGGCTCAGGTACCATTATCTTGGCCCCAGTGCAGTGCTTGGGGTAGAGTCATTGGGATCCAGGGGCCAACAGATATTGTCCATCATAGTTCCAATGGAACGCAAACCCTTGTTGCTGAGAAATTTGATAAGCGTACACCCCTGATCTCCACTCCACTGAGACAGACAAACTTCTCCTGGTGCCTGTGGCTGAGCATGGAAGTACATTCAGGTTCTGTGTTGTCCCCCAAAGCCAGGCCCATGGAACTGGCAATGCTATTTCTCTCCCTTCACTCTGCCCCCTTCTAGCTTTTTCTTTACTTTTCCCTTAGACTTAGTGATTTTACCAGATCCAAAGGTGATTTCCCACATATCCTGAGACCTCATGTTCCCATGCTGTGTCCTTCCTGTGTCTTCCTCTGCCTTTGCCTCGGTTGATCTCCACCTCCACCCAAGGTCCTGCAAGGCTTATGTCTGGCTCTTTCCACCCCCTTCTTTGACCACCTTAATGGCCTTGTGTTTTTCCTCTGGACAGTCTCTGATGACCTCATGCCTGGTCTTTGTGCTGTTAACTTGATTTTCCACAGTGTCTGTTCTGTTCCTCTCTGCGTCTTAATTTTTCGGCCCTGCCGCAATGTCGTGTTGCCTCACTGCTTATTTGTTTAGCTCTGCCGTTTCCCTTTTATTTTATTCAGGTATTTTATAATCTTATCTTTGGAATCATGTTTAATTTGATCCACAGCTTTATTAAGTTAGGAAGAAGAAAGACACAGCAGTCTGTTCTCATCCTGGCCTTTTTAAGTATTTATGTATTTATTTATTTTCCAGATGCTTCTTTATATCTGGCTGGACCATCTTTGTCCTTGTATTTGTTCTGTTTTCGTTTTTGCCTTTTGGGGTCACAACTGGCAGTGCTCAGGGCTTATATTCTTGGCTCTGCACTCAGGGATCACTTCTGGCATACTCAGGAGACCATATGGGGTGTTGGAGATTGAACCCAGGTCAGTCACATTGCAAAGCCAGTGCCCTCCTCACTATGCTATCAGTCCTACCCCTGCTCTTGTATTTGTGAGTTTTGAACTTTCATTCATTCACCCACGGTCCTGCAAGGCTTATGCCTGACTCTTTCCAATTTTCTCTCTCTCATGTCTTAGAGTTGAGCTTCTCTGACTGTGAATTGTGACACCCTCTGCCCTGTGCCCTGTGGCATCACTGGAAAAATTAGTAAAAGGTTTCAGAATGGGCCAAGAGTAGAACTTCAGAAACCAACCACTGTTATGAATCCAGCTTTCTGGCAGCTGCTTGCTGGGTTGCATTTCTGGGCCACAAAGTGGTCATAAGTAGACACTTCAAGAAGCTCCACCCTGTACATGTCCCTAATTAATCACTGGCAAATTCAGTGTGGCACTGGGTGGCATGTCTTTGAGGGGACATAGGTGAGCATTGGCCAGAGGAGGAGATGCCCTTCTCCCCCTTCATCAGTCACATGAGCTTCCCAGAGGTCTCAGCCTGATGGACTGGACCATGTGTGTTTTCTGGGGTGACTGTTGGCTGGGAATCACACACCAGTCTGGCTGTAAGGAAGATCACTTTTATGTGTGAACTCTCGTGTGATTTTTTAGAAAAGGAAAAAAGGTCAAAGCCTTTCTCATGGCTGTGCTCCTAAATATAGTATCTAAGAGCCTGTGCAACTGCCACTTGGGGAGTCAGAAATAGAGGGAAAGAGTTTGGAATTTCTCTGGAGAGTCCTGGAGGCGGAAATGGCTCAGGGACCATCAGTTTGGCCTCTGTGCAGTGCTTGGGATAGAGTCAACGGGAACGTGTGGGGTTTTCATTTGTTTGTTTCTGGGTTTTTAGCTACACCCAGCTGTGCTCAGAGATTACTCCTGGCTATGAACTCAGGGATTACTTCTGGAGGTGCCTGGAGGGCCCTATGGGGTGCTAGGGATCAAGCCTGGATCAGCTGTGTGCACCACAAGCACCTTCCCTGATGTCCTATTGCTCCAGCCCATACATATGGTTGTTCCCCGCAGATGCAGCAGTTCTGTGGGGAGCCAGCAGATGTCTGTAAAGGTCTCAGCGGGCTTCAGGAGGCCTCCTCCAGGAAGGGCAACCTGGAGGTGCCCTGGCTGTGCCTTCTGGTTGGGGTGGTGTGGGCTTGGCGAGTGAGGTGTCATATGGAAATCTCTCCCCTTGTATGGAGTCACACACGCAACTCACACACCGCAGCAGACACGATGCTTATAGGGGAGAGGGCTGGAGCTTAGGTACAGGTGTTCCATCTGCACACCTTAGCATGGCGTGCACCCCCCTCCCAGCACCCTGGAGCTAAGGGATGGCTTGAGGAACCTTGCCGCGTCCAGGGGAAAGGAGGGAGAATAGCATCAGGGACAGGGGATGGTGCCTAATACCAAAGACTGGACGTTCTGTAATTCGATGTTTGCCTGGAGACATTGCTTTGGTGGAAACGCTGTTTCTGGCAGTACTCCTCATCAGAGACAACTCTTTGTAGCTTTTTACATCGTTGTTTTAGCTAGGAGCCACACCCAGTGATGCTTCAGAGCCAGGGCCAGTCCCTAGAGCCCTCCCAGACACAGGACTACCCTGGAGGGCCATGAAATATAGGGATCCAAACACTCATTTCCCAGTCCCGAATTTTCAAAGTTTTCTGCAGGTCACAAAAAGTTTCCTCTGAGCCTGTGAGAGCTTTACATTGTCCCCAGCTTGAAATATTGAAATATTCCCAATACTAAGAGTTGCATCTTGAAGTATGCCACACCTTGAGGGTCACCTACAGGGTGTGTGTTTGTGTGTGTATGTGTGTGTCAGAGAGAGAGAGAGAGAGAGAGAGAGAGAGAGAGAGAGAGAGAGAGAGAGAGAGAAATCCTTGAAGCCCGCTGGAGGGACAGTGAGGACCTGCTTCTGTTAGGACATAGGTTTGTGGAGAAATTTGCTGGATCCCAGGCATACAGCTTGTAGAGGCCAGCAGCCAGCTCTGCCCACCTTTGTCTGTACCATATTCAGCACAGTGTCTGGATGGAAGATTGGACTAAAATGTGGGTCTCTAACACTTCCCAGAACACGCCTCAGCAGTTAGGTGGCATCCTTTTGTCTATGGCAGTCTGGGTGGACCAGCCATGCTACCCTAAGTGAATCAAGTCTAACAGACATTCCAGAAAGAAACAAAGCAAGGGGAGCAGAGAATAAGTCAGAAAGCTTGATAGATGAGTCGTTGGGGGCCGTCCCTCTAGCTGGGAAGGTGAGAGGTGCTGGGAGTGGAAATTCACACAGAACAGATATGGGCATGTTCAATCTGCGGGTGCTTTCAGAATCCTCAGGATTAGCACCAGTGGGCTGGGGAGTGGACACAATGGTCAATGAGTGTTCTGAGAAGTGGGTGTGTGGATGCATACATGCATGCGTGTGTGTGTGTGTGTGTGTGTGTGTGTGTGTGATACTCAGAAGAACGGAAATTGTGTTTGCGAGTGAGCAGTGTGATTTTCAGAGCTTAGTTCCGGATACCTCTGTGGCAAATTTCTTTTTCTTTTTCCGCTGGTTTTGGTGTTGGATTTCGTGTCCTTTTTTTTCTTACTGTTTTGTGCTAGCTTATTCCTTATTCGGGATATGAGGCTATTGTCAGACTTAATATCTCACCAATCAGGGAAAATCCAACTTTTGGTTTATTGCTCTGTAATGCTAAATCAGAAATATGGTTGGCGTAAAGACTCAATTGATAAAAGAAGTAATCTTGGTGTTACATAAATACGAATGTTTATTCTCCAGCAATTTTCCCTGCAAACAAGGAATTAGACACTGATCTATGGCTCTGTGTTTTATTTCCTTTTCCCTCCGCAACTACACAGAAACAGAGAAAAGTATTTGGTAGGTCCATATAATAATCTTGAATGTCAGTTTGTAACTCCTAGAAATACAATAGCCATAGAAATGAAAGATAGTCTATTATTTATCATCAGAATCACTGTAATCTATAGCAGAGGTTTGATTATTTGGGGAGATTGATTATTTTTTTTCTTTTTGAGATTGATTTTTAAAAACATGGTTCCTAAAGTGTATTTAAAACAAACACTTTATTGAAGTATGATTGCTCTGTAAAAAATGTGCATAGTTAATTGCATAGAATTGGATGGAGTTTGTAGATAAATATATATACTTCTATGAAATCCTCTCATCCACCCCAGAATCATTCCCATCAACTCCCAAATTACTGGCCATCTTTTTTTTAATGGCAGTTATGATTATCATTATTATTCCGGGGAAAGAATATTTACACTCTCAGTCTCTTAGTAGGTCCATGGGAAAAGATTAATTATAGAACTGGATGTTTGGGGATTGTAGGGTTACACCTCCTGACCCAGACCTGTCTTGGCACTCTCCTCACCACCAGCCACATTCCATCCCAGTCAGTGACACATGCGCTGTTTGTACCTCTAGTCTCTGGATTCATGAATTATTTGATAGGGGGGAACCTGGCAGGAGACTGGGAGGTCCTCTTGGTTATTTTCTGGTGAGTATTCAAGAATGTGGCGCTGGAGATTGGGTCACTGGGAAATGCCGGGGCACAAACCAGACAGACACCTCCACCTGGCCCTTGACTATGCTTCTCCACATGGCCTCACCTTCATGCAGGCTTTAGTAGGATGAGGTGGTGCTGCCAGGGCCAGTATCAGGGTGAAACCAAGGTCTCATGCACTGAATGTTCATACCACCCGCCCCAGTGCTTCATCTCCCAGGCCATAGTTTCCATATACTCTTTTTGTTTTGAGGGGTCCATACCTGGCGGTCTTTAGGGCTTACTCCTGGCCCTGTGCACAGGTATCCCTCCTGGAAAAGACCATCTGGGTGCCGGGGATGCCACTGTGGGTGACTGAGTGCAAGGCCAGTGCCTTTCCTGCCTGCCTATCTCTTTGGCCCTGATTTTCATATTTCACGAGGCTGAGTAAGGTTCTGGGCTGGAACGATAGTACAGCGGGTAGGGCGTTTGCCTTGCATGCAGCCAACATGGCCGACCGACCGGAGTTCAATTCCTCTGCCCCTCTTGGAGAGCCGGGCAAACTACCGAGAGTGTCTCACCCACACGGCAAAGCCTGGCAAGCTACCCGTGGCATATTCAATATGCCAAACACAGTAACAAGTCTCACAATGTTACTGGGCCTGCTCGAGCAAATCGATGAACAATGAGAGGGCAGTGACAGTGATTATTTTTATTATTATTTTTAAAAAATTCAGACACCATTATTTACAAGTTATTCATCATTGAGTTTGAGGCATACTGTGTTTCAGCATCAGTCCCACCATGAGTGTCAACTTCCCTTTACCAGTGTCCCTGGTTCCCTCTGCCTGACCCTCCAACCTTCATCCTGGTCAGGCACATCTCATAATTTTGTTGATGTTGTTCGGATCCCCTGTTTTCAGTGTTGGTGACTGTAGTTTGAATATACAGCTGTACTTGTATCAAGCATCCCTGTGATTGCCTGGTGAGTCTCAACATTTTTTTTTTATAAATGCATGAATAAAACATATGGGATTGCAAAGGAAACCAATTGTGGTGAAATACAGTAGTTAAAATACTAAACAAAAATAGTGATGGAGGAGACTAACACCTACTGGGGGGTGCTTCTCTTAAAAGACATAGATGCTCCTTTTCTTCTCTCTCCCACAATTAAAGATCTCTAAAATCCCTACACATTATATATGAAGCCTAAGAAGAATAACTGAAGACTTTAGGGCCCAAGGAATAATGTGGTGGTGAATCCTTTAGATTTTCTTTTTGTTTCATATGTTCTGGATCTTGAATTGAGAAAGCTGCCAGCCCAGAAATGTCAAGGAGTGCAGATTAAGAAGTCTCAACAAAAGCTGTCCTTCTTTAGGCAAAAGGAACAGTCAAGGGCTGAGAAGCAAGACAAATGCTTAAACACTGAGTCGTTTGTTTTAACCAAACACTACAAAACAAAACTTGTGGCAGTGTCCACATTTGTGCCAGCAAAGGTTGAATGTGAAGAATAGATTTCCATCTCTGCCAGGCTGCTAGCCAGGAGGGTGTCAGTGGAGTTCTCTGGGGAGCTGGAACTGCACCATTATCCTGCACTAAAATGAGCCTCTCTGTTTCTTGTCAGCTCAGATCAGCTGGGAAACATAAACTTATAATCCACTGGAATAGTAAGTCATCATCTTCTTCTGCTGGGAGAGTATCAGATGAATCCAGCTAAAATGGAAGGCTTAAAAACATCCAGGTTCTCACAGCAGTATATTTAAAATGTACAGATTTTGATACAAAATCAGTTGTCATTGCAAGAACCAGGAAGCCATAAATTTGAATGGAAAAAGCTAATCAGTGAATGTTAACAGTGAGGTGATAGACATGCTCAAAGAATTTTCAATTATAAAACAGTATTACAGAAATTGTTCAATAAAAATTTATGTAGAAACAGAAAACACAAGAGAAAATAGGAAAATTTTCCAATGAGAAGATAAAAGATTTAAAGAAGGACCAAACTTGAGAATTGTGTATGAAAACTGCCATCACCTGAATAAAAATATCGACAGTTCTAACAGGAGAAGGATTAGAGATAACAATAAAATAACTTGGATGTTAAGGTAGTTTGTTGCCAGTTTGTGGCACGAAGAGAAGATGTATTGAAAGGGGGGGAAGAACTGTCAACTCCAAGTTCTGTATCTAATGCAAATGTCCACCAGGAATAAACGTGAAATCAAGACATTCTCTGATGAAGGAAATCTAAGATCATTTGATCTTAGTAACTTGAACTACTTCTCTATGAAAACAAGGGAAAACAAGAAAAACATATCAACAGTTAATTCAAAATATAAGTGGTCAAAGAGAGTTATCTTAAGAATTATGTGTGGATAATCCAAATAATCCACAATAAGATATCACTATATTAAAGTATACTAAAGTATCTTTTATATTCAGGGTATCTAAAATAATGCTAAATATCAAGTACTTGGGGCATATCATATACACCACGGGTAGCTTACCAGGCTCAGCCGTGCGGGCAGGATACTCTCAGTAGCTTGCCAGGCTCTCCGAGGAATCGGACATAAGATAAAGCAAGTATGAAATGATCACGCCTTTTGAATTAAGGAATCCTTTATTTCAAATGCATTAAAATATG
>JAOXYA010051283.1:0-12200 GCA_028565675.1 Sorex palustris | reverse complement strand
CCCGGGGTCTCAGGGATTGTAGCCTGGCCAGAGGTAGTGAGAATTCCAGCCGTACCCCTTCTCCGGGGATCCCCTGGGGTGCAGAGGCGGAGAGCGGGAAGGAAGCCGAGGCCACCCCCTCCAACCCACCTCCGCCTCCTCCCTCAGACTGTTTCAGCAGCCCGAGCCCCCTTTGACCGGGGCCCAGTGTTAATTTGTGAAATCCCACGTGGAGGTCCTGAGAACCTGGTGTTTATTTTTGTGAATGTGTTGGCAGAGAGCACATTGCAGAGGGCGGCTTCTCGGGTCCGAATAAATGCTAATTAATAAAAGTTATTTATTTGGGTTGGAGCACGCCGTGGCCCCGGGGTCAGGCGCAGACTGACTTGTTTGAAGCAAAAACAAACGCGAGAATGTCTCTCAACAGCTTGAGAAACGCAGGGACGCAGGGACGAAGAGGCTGAGTTTATTTGTCTTTGGAAGAATTTGCAGTTAATTCCCTCCAGACTCCTTAGGCCCTTAAATTACCCCGAATAAGAAAAACCCGGGGTGCCGGGGACAGGAGGCCAGGAATAGGCAGTTTCCGCGTCTTTGGCTGCAGTTAGCCGCGTTCGTGGTCTGCGTGGACGGGCTGGACGGCAGAAATCTGCAGCCACTCGTGGGATCGGAGTCGCAGTCCTGTCACCGGGAGGGGCCGCTGGCTCGTGCCTCTGCCTGCCTTCACGAGCAGCCCAACAGCCTGGAAGCAGGATGTTGGCGTCGTCGGTCTTTATTTGGAAGCGTCCAGAAAAAAAGTCCGGAGAGACCAGAGGGAGGGTAAGGGGCTTGCCCTGAGCCCCGTCCAACCGGCTTCAATTCCTGGCACCATCCAGGAACACCAGCCAGAAGTGAGCCCTGGGGGTGCCCCCTCCCCAAAAACACAGGACTTTGAACAAAAGAATGTGGGGGTGGGGGGTGGACGCCACAGCTCTTCCCGGGAACAGAGCCTGGGGCACTGAGCACTTATTGCTTTTCCAAATGCTTTTAGGCCCAGAGGGAGCCACACGCCCACCACAATCCACTTCTGGGCCAGGATTCAGGAACTTTCGGGAACTGGATCCAGCCGAGAGGAGGCTGGGGCCAGCGGCAGGGCCCTGGCAGAGCCCTGAGCCGCGGGTTCGAGTCCTGGGTCCTTCTTTACTGAGAGTTTCGGTTCAGTCCCTCACAGCATCTTTCCCTGGTGGGTTGGGATGAAGGAGCCTGAGACTTGCCAGGCAGGATGTGGGTTGCGGGGAACCGTGCAGCTAGGTGCCAGCTGCAGATCTTTATTGAGCAATTACTTTATACCTGGTCCCCGAAGCTGGCGATCCTTTCCCACAGTGTCCCCGAGAGCTGGGTGAGAGTGGAAGTCGGGCCAGAGAGATAGAACAGTGGTTAAGGCGTTTGCCCGGACACAGCCAACGTTGGTTCAATCCTCCTTGGAGACCCATAGGCTCCCTGAGCCCCACCCGAAGTAAGCCCCGAGCACTGCTTGTTGTCCCCCCACCCCAGTAAAAATACTAATTTCGGTAGGGAGGAGCCTCCAGCATCTGTGTGGGAAAGAACCAGATGCTGCCTTTTGAGAGAAGCTGAGACACTAAGATCTGCATGTTGCTGTGGGTGCTGATAGCTCAGCAAGCTGGAGTGCACGCCCTGCATGCCAGAGGCCCGGGGTTCGATCCCTGGGACTGCCCGATCCCTGATCAGTGGTCCCTGATCCTGAGCACCTTGGGGATGGACCCCCCCCAACCCCACCCCCAGCACTGAGCCGAGAACAGCCCCTGAACACCGTTGGGTTTGGCTCAAACAGACCAGAACAGCCACGGTGGAAAGGAAAGATGAGCCGTGATGCGTTCTAAAGGCGCGGTTCCCCAGATAGGGTAGGAATGCTGAGGAGGGCGAGGCCCCTTAGCAGAGACCAGTGGGCAGGCCGGTTAGTGGCTCAGCCTGAGCTCACGCTTGTGAATTTCTTTTTGCGAATATTACGTTTGTAATAGTGGTGTGGAGAGAGGAGAGGGTATTCTGCTTTTACGCCAGGAGTAATTCCTGAGTACAGAGCCAGGAGTAACCCCTGAGCATCGCTGGGTGTGACCCAAAAAGCAAAAACAAAACAAAACAAAAAATCTGGAGCGATAGCACAGTGGGTAGGGCGTTTGCCTTGCACACGGCCGACCTGGGTTCGATCCCTGATTCCCGGCATCCCATATGGTCCCCCAAGCACCGCCAGGAGTAATTCCTGAGTACAGAGACAGGAGTAATCCCCTGAGCATCGCTGGGTGTGACCCAAAAAGCAAAACCAAAACAAAACAGAGAGGGTATTCTGCTTAGGATTTTTCTCTGAATCCGTTTCTGTGACTCGCTGTGACGTTACTTTGTGAGTAAGATACGTATTGGGGGGCCAGGGAGATGCTTTAAGGGCTGGAGTCCTGACTTTGCATGCAGGATTCTTTCATCCCATCCCTGGCATCACCTAGTTCCTCGAGGACCACTAACAGGGCCACTGAGCGTGATTCCCCCGAATAAAGTATATACGTTTGGGGACCGGAGTGGGGAGGGCGTTTGCCTTGCACACAGCTGACCCAGGTTCAATCCCCAGCACCCCACATATATGGTTCCCCAAGCACTGCCAGAATCTCTGAGCACCGATCTAGGACAAACCCCTGAGCGTTGCTGGGTGTGGTCCAGAACAACAACAAAAGAATTGTGTATTTTATTTTTTTAATTTAAAAACATTTCTTTTTTTTGCTTTTTTTGGGTCACACCCGGCAATACATAGGGGTTACTCCTGGCTCTGCACTCAGGAATTACCCCCGGCAGTGCTCAGGGCACCATATGGGATGCTGGGAATTGAACCCCGGTTGGCCGTGTGCAAGGCAAATGCCCTACCCACTGTGCTCCAGCCCCAAGAATTACATATTTTAAAGGACCAAATGTGATAACCTCTCAGCATCTGTATTGCAAATCATTATGCCCCAAAGTAGAGAGAGTTTTGTGGGGGAAATTGCCTGCCATGGAGGCAGGGGGAGGGTGGGAAAGGGGGGTGTATACTGGGGACATTGGTGGTGGAGAATGTGCACTGGTGGAGGTGTGGGTGCTTGATCATTGTGTGACTGTAACCCAAACGTGAAAGCTTGTTACTGTATCTCATGGTGACTCAATTCAAGCAAAATATTATCTATTTTTAGGGGGGTAGGTTTTGGGGGAGCTCCCCTGGCTTGGGGGGTACTTCCGGAGGTGCTTAGGGGACCATGCCACTCTGGGGGACAAAATGGGTTGCCTGCATGTAAGACAAACATCTTGACACCCCCCCTAGAATGTATTTCGAGCCTCAAACTACATTTTGTTTGTTTGGGGGCCACACCTGGCTGTGCTTGGGGCTTACCCCTGCCTCCAAGTCCAGAGATCACTCCTGGTGGGGATTGGGGGGGACCATACGGGGTGCTGAGGATTAATCCCGGGCTGGCCGTTTGCAAGGCAAGTACACAGTCCACTGTGCCCATCGAAATACCTCCCTTTAAATCAGAGAAATACAGAGGTTGAACTGCACAGCAGTGGTTGTAAGTTGCTGGCTCCTCCAGTGTGGCACTGGCCGGCCACACTTCCCAGAGCAGCTGACCACACACCGACCAGCACAGTTTCTTTCTCTCTCATGCGCTGTGCGTCTCTGCCATGGCACTGATCAGAGAATTCCTTCCACACTTAGTTCAAGGGCCGAAGAGATAGTTCAGTGAGTTGAGCAACAGACTTTGCTTGCAGGAAGCCTAGATTCAATTCCTGACACCATATCGTCCCTTGAGAACTGCCAGGAGCAGAACCCCCCCCAGAGCACTGAGCCATGAGTAACTCCTGAGCACTGCAAGATGTGACCCAAAAACAAACCCCCCAAATCCATCAAATGGGGCTGCAGAGATTGTACAGTGGGGAGGGTGCTTGCCTTGCACACGGCCGAGCTGGGGTTCAATGCCTAGCATCCCATAGGGTCCCTGAGCGCCACCAGGAATGATCCCTGAGCACGGAGCCAGGAGTAACCCCTGAGCATTGCGGGGTGTGGCCCTGAAACAAAACAAATCCACCAAAAACCCAATTCTTGGGGCTGGAGAGATAGCACAGCGGGTAGGGCGTTTGCCTTGCACGTGGCCGGCCCGGTTCGATTCCCAGCATCCCATATGGTCTCCTGAGCACCACCAGGAGTAACTCCTGAGTGCAGAGCCAGGAGTAACCCCTGTGCACCACCAGGTGTGACCCAAAAAGAAAAAAAAAACAAACCCAATTTTGTTTGGGGGCCACACCCAGAGATGCTCAAAAGTTATCCCCAGCTCTGTGCTCAGGGATTACTCCTGGAGGTGCTCAGGGGACCCTGTGGGATGCCTGGAATCTGCTTGCAAGGCAGGTGTTCTACCCACTGTGATATCTACTCTGGCCCCAACAAAGACCTAATCCTAGCACCACCTCCTGGGGCCACCTTCCTGGTATCCAGCAAAGTTGAGTCTCTCCCTGAACCTAGCCTGCCCCACGGTGTAGACACCTGGTTCCTGCCCTATCTCTGCTGTTGAACCCGCCCGGTGCCCATCTTCCTGGTGCAGTGCTCCTGGGGCAAGACACCTTGGACGGTGGGGCTCTGGAGGACTGTCCTCCACTGCTGGCAGGTTTGGTGGCCAGGACAGGATTCTGGGGTCAGGCTTGCAGTTCAAACCCTTGTCCACCAGTCACTGTAGCGTGGACGAGAGCCCCAACTCTCCATCCTGAGTTAACAGGAAGCTTTGCTGGACCGTTCCAGGGAGCATCCCACGACGTGCAGGTTTGAGTTCTGTGCCCTGGACTCGGACTGACCAACCTGCCAACTTGCAACTTGCAAGTTGCAATCGCAGGCTGGGCACGAGGTGGGAGCCCCTCTGGGGGACTCGGGGAAAGCCGGGGAACTGTGTCAGCACTGGAGGCCCCCACCAGCTGCCCCCTCCAGCTCAGCCCAGTGCTCTCCGCAGGTGAGTGCCCCAGCCCCGGGCGCGGTGGCGCCAGCAAGAGGAAGAAGAAGCAGAGGCGGAACCGCACGACATTCAACAGCAGCCAACTGCAGGCGCTGGAGCGCGTGTTCGAGCGCACGCACTACCCCGACGCCTTCGTGCGGGAGGAGCTGGCGCGGCGCGTCAACCTCAGCGAGGCGCGCGTGCAGGTGCGGTGCGGGGAAGGGACCCCAGCCCCGAGCCTGCCAGGGCTGGCCGAACCGAGCCAGAATACTTGCTACCTCCTCTGGAACCCCAGCAAGAGCACAACGGGGGAAGCACACTTTCCTTGCATGCCTCTGACCCGGGTTCCATCCCCGGCACCCCAGAGTGCAGAACCAGGAGTTATCCCTGAGCATCAACCGGGTGAGACCCGAAAAACAAAACCAAAACAGAGAGGGGTCGTGTGGCAGGCTCGTTTCCCAGCTTTGTAGCTTGAAGCAGGTTAATCAACCTCTCTGAGCCTTGCGGGCCTTGAAGAATGGGGATCACACACCTGGGTCTGTCTTCTAGGGAGAATTCCAAGAATTCTTAGGTTTGCTCAGGGCTTAGAATTGGGGCGTTGGGCTACTTCCCCTCCCCCCTCTCCCTCCCTCCCCCTTTTCCTTCTTCTCCTCTCTGCTCCAGCAGGGGCCTTACTCCTGGCTCTGCTCAGAGATCAGTCCTGGTGGGTTCAGGGGGACCATATCAGTGCTGGGGAGTGGACCCAGGCTTGGTTCAGGGCAAGGCAAGCGCCCTGCCCCCCGCCCTGTGCTGGGACCCACCTTTCCTTCCTGTCCTCCCAGCAGTTGTGGGGAGCTGCACCCCAGAGGCCACCAGGGTCCCTCCCGGCAACGATAGGGGGTGTGCGTGCAAGTGTGCCCCTCCCCCAGCCTCCCCCACGCAGGCCTCCACCAGTCACTGTCACTGTGGGCGCCCGGACCTTTCCGGGGTCCCCATGCTGCAGCCCCCCTCGGCCCCCAACACCGCCGGGCGAAGCCCCAGCTTCTCAGCTCCCTGTTAATCTGAACCCACGCAGCGGGCACCGTTCATCCCCCTGATCTCCCAGGGGAAACTGAGGCTCAGAGAGGCGAGGCTGTGTTTCTGGGGCAGCTTATGGGGTGGCTTATGGGGACCCGGGGCTCCCAGCTCACCCCTCCTCTCGCCCTCAGGTCTGGTTCCAGAACCGCAGAGCCAAGTTCCGCCGCAACGAGCGGGCCATGCTGGCCAACCGCTCGGCCTCGCTGCTCAAGTCCTACAGCCAGGAGGCGGCCATCGAGCAGCCGGTGGCGCCCAGGCCCACCGCGCTCAGCCCCGATTACCTCTCCTGGACCACCTCCGCCCCCTACAGGTGAGTGGGGGCCGCGCAGGGACCCAGACTCCCAGGGGCAGAGGCGAGTCTGGGCATAGGGCCCCCCCCAGTGGAAGATGAGTGGGTGTGGTCATCATGAGTGTGGCCACGGGGCGTGGCGCGGACATGTGTCAGCACAGTGGCCACATGCGTGATGGGCGTGTGGGGACGGGACCGGGCCAGGGTGAGTGCGGGGGCAGCCCCCGGGATTGACATGACTCCCCAAGTGCCCAGAGGGAAGTCACGCGCGCACGCGCACACATACATGCACACGCACTCACAGTTAAGAAGCCTGAGAGATTAAGATTAAGGTGCTTCTCTTCCAGGAGGCTGAGGCCTGTTCAATCCCCAGCATTGCCTATGGTCCCCGGGGCACCGACAGGGATCACTCCTGAGCACAGGACCAGGAGTAGCGCACGCGCGCGCGCACACACACACAAACACACACACTCTCTCTCTCTCTCTCTGTCTCTCTCTGTCTCTCTCTCTCTCTCTCTCTCTCTCTCTCTCTCTCTCTCTCTCTCTCTCTCTCTCCTCCAGCACTTCATCGGAAAACATAAATAACTCTCAGTGCTTTTCTGCAGTAAAAGTTCCATAGCCTGGGATTCAATATTATCATATTCCCAAACCAAAAATGGTGCCAGGATCATGGGAGACATCCAGTAAGTATTTTTCATAAGTGAGAAATAAATAATTAAATAAGATAATCAGGGTATAGAGTTGTTGTGATTCAACTAGAAATAAACTTTCTTCGGTAGCAAAGCTCAGTATTCTCATTGCTATCTAGCTTCAGAATTAGTACTAATAAAATGACATACTAAATCTATGTATGCTGAACAAAGTTGAATAATTGATCTATTTACAAAGAGATCTTCAGCTTATGTTTTTAAATGAATCACCCAGGAACCTGTAGGCTAGTGAAGGGAACTGACGGGAAGTAGAATAAGTACTTCCAGGTTTAGAAAGGCAAGGAGTGGAGTTGTCCTGGGGCTCAGAGCAGTTGTGACCTATTGAAGAAATTAGCTCCCTGAAGCTTTGACCTTAGGAAGGATATTTAGCACCCTCTGGACAATACAGAAAAGACTGGATGAATTCAGCTCTTCTCTCTTTTCTCTTGCTCTCTGATCAGAGCCAGCATCTCATTGACAGGATCCAGCTGGGAGCCAGAGGCTGAGGAAATCTGCAAGGCAGCACCTATAGGTTTTGCTCACCCTAGGGCAGGGGGAGGAGTGTGACCTTTGGATGTGGAAGGACCACCAGAAAATATCCACTACTGGAAATTTGTTTTTTAAGAGTTGGCAAACCAACTATTTTTAAACAATGTACAAAAGCAGTAAAAAATTGTGTGGGCAAAATTTTGAGCAAATAAAGAAAAACATACTAATATCAAATGGGAACAAGCTGAATCAAAGAGTTCAACGCAATTAAATAAACTGAACTTCTAATGAAAAGGGATAAAATTCTTTGCCTCTTCTATACCTTTCTATCATGTTCTGATAATCTCATCCTTGATTAACAGCCCAAGGTAATTTATTCTTGAAGTCACCTTTATTGAAACTATGGCTATGTCCCTCCATTCTGGAGCAGGAGGTCCCAAGTATTAGACTTAAATTAGCACAAGAACAAGGAGTGTTGATTAAGGTAGTTCAAAGAGGAGTCACTATGGGATTCTGCACAAATGGATTGTAGAAGATTGTGACGTCCAATCTATGAAAGTACAATTTTAAATAAATGCTCTCTTAATTTTCAGATTCCTACTTACCCTGGCCGGCTGTGATAGCACAGCGGTAGGGCATTTGCCTTGCACGCAGCCAACATGGCCGACCCGAGTTCGATTCCTCCACTCCTCTCAGAGAGCCCGGCAAGTTACCGAGAGTATTTGATATGCCAGACACAGTAACAACAAAAGTCTCCAATGGAGACATTACTGGGCCCGCTTGAGCAAATCGACGATCAATGGGAGGGCCTTAACCTTACCTTTATAGAGATAGTAACACCTACTTTGTAAGATTATTGAAACAAGTCTATACATTAGAAGTTACTTCTAAATTTAGAAAATGTAGCAAAACATTAATTGATATTCTAGCCAGTTGCTAGGATAATAGATTAGCTTAGATACTTTTTAATATATATTTATGCATAGTCTAATATTATTGCAATTGTGTGTATATATCTGTATATATACATATACTTTGTTGTAACTAAAAAAACTATAAAATGTTTTTCTTCATTAAGTATGTTTTTTTTTATTCTTTTCAAATTTACTATTGTTCCATGTCTCCTTGAATAGCATATTTTTAATGTTCTAGACAATATGGGTATTGGCCAACTCAGGATTTGATTGTGCAGGTGCTTTTATTCACAGTCTCAACCATTTTACACAACAAATATACATTATAAACAATCTATTGATTAATTTAACATTTCTTAAATAATTACCTAGCAAATGCTTGATAGGGCAGACCCTGGCCTTTGCCTAAGACAATCAATGTCTCTGTTGTCTAGAACGTTCCATTCTAAAGGATGTTGAAATGTTTTCAGATACTGATAGATCTGAGGCAAAATAAGCATAGACTAGTTAAAAGGGCATTGGGGCAGGGGGGAGATTTCAAAAAGGAGATTTTGAGTTGAAATATAAAATGTAAAAGGGGGCTGAGTGAGGAGCAGATGTAGGAGAAAGGTAACATGGATACTGGACAGTGAAATGGATGTCAGCTGACGGAGGCACTGAGGAAAGCAAGAAGTGATAGGTGGCAAATTTTTTATTTGAAGAAATAAAATAGGAAATGATCACGAAAAGGTTCAATGGGAAAAATCTGGGGAAAATAAATAGAGAAATGGTGTGATCTAACTTGTTTTTAAATCTCTTAATACTACTTGGGTCGTAGGATAAATTAAATTAAGAAGACAGGAATTATAATTCAGTTCTTACAGTATTTTAGAAAATATGGAAATTTAATATAGGAAAAGGAGGTGCAGCTCAGATACAGATTTTATGTATTTTAGATAAATTCAAGCTATATGAAGCCAGCAAGTCTTGATCAGCATGATGTCAGGAATGATGGTTTGAAACAGAGAGCAATCAAGTAATTTTCAGATTATGCTTTTTCTTCTTTGGGAACTAGCAGAATCATTTAATAAGTTGAGAAAAAAGGAAGATGAAAAAGACTGTGGAGAAAAAGTCAGCTTTTTAAAAAATATTTCAACTCAATTAGACCTCTTAGTAAATATGCCACATAGATGGATCCACAGACCTAGAATTCTCATGTGCTAGAATTAAGACCTTTTTGATAGGTTTGAATCGGAGAAATAGATTTGACATGTGGCAGCACAAAAATTTTTCCAAAGCTATCCAAAATAAAAGAGAACCTAGAAAGATGTGGATAGTAAATGAGAGACAATGAAGCAGGAGAAAAATTAGGAGAATATTAGGTCAAATAATCCAGGAGGGAAGGTTTCCAGAGAAACAAAATTGCCAGCATATTGAATACTGTCAAGAGGCCAAGTAGGTTAAACAAAGATAAATTAGTATTGAAACTGGCAACTCTGATGTAATTTGTGACATTGGAAAGAATTGAGTCAGTGGAAAGGGGAATCAAATCAAATATATGTAGCTTGATGGATGAATTAAGAAATGGAATTGAAGAGAGTAAGGCAACTATCCAGAGATTTTTCGCTGAGAAATAGAAAAAACAGTTCAGTAATCGGAGGAATCAAGAAGCCAAATGAAAGATTTAAGAAATAGAAATAGTAGAGACTTTTTGTATCGTGATAAAATTATTCCAGCAAGAAGAAAGTAATTAATAAACACATGAGAAGATTACGGATTTAGAGAAGATGGGGGAAAAAGAAAGATGGGAGATATTGGAATCGAGTGCATATCAAATAGATTTGATTTGACTTTTGTTGTACCAGTTGAATGCAAAGAAAATGAATAAACTTGTGGCTGGAAATGTGAAGGGGTTCTCATGGACTACTTTTCCCAATAAAAGATGGAATCGGGAATGAATTAGCTAAGGATTTGAGACTGAGGGAGAAGGGAGGAAAGCACACATTTACTTTCAATCTACTCAAATAAGATAAACTAGGCTATAATATAATAAGATTCTCATAATAGTAATGCAATTGCATAAATAAATACCCTAATATGTACTAAAGAAATATCTCTTGTCTTGGAGAGAGAGAGAAAAAGTACAACCGGTGAGGTACTTGCCTTGCAAATAGCAGATCGAGATTTGATCCCTGGCATCCCATAGGACCCCTGAGCAGTTCCAGGAATGATTCTTGAGGGCAGAGACAGGAGTAACTGCTAAGCATTGCTGGGTGTAAAAATATCTAGTGTCTTACTAAATATCTCATATTAATAAAATTAGTGTGAAATTTAAAGAAATCTTTTAAAAACATAGCCTTTAAAATGCAAAATCTGCCTCATTTTAAAGTTCTTTCTGTAAACTTTAAACTAGACCATTTCATGGGTTGTGATTCCAACATATGTATGATATGTATGTGTATATGTTTGTACACAACAAGTCTTTTATATGAGTAATAAAATAAGAATGAAAATACATTAGTTTTTAATTTCTTAGTGTACTGAATTCCATTGGATTTATCTTTTAGTTGAATTATACTTTATGTTTACTGGTTAAATGGAGCTATAAAATTATATTTCTTTATATTACCCCACTGAAGTCAATTGTTTTTCCTAGGTCATATATAGAAAAGTAATATATTACTAGAAAACTATTATCTTTTTCCTAAAATTGCTTCAAAACACTCAACATAGTTGTTTTGAATAAACAAATTTTACCTACTTGATAATCTGAATGCCTCTGATGTGGTCATTTATGGAAGAAGCTGTTCCTTCAATTTATGAGAAAACCTCATGTCTTGAGAAATAAGAGCACCAGTGTCTCTTGAGTCATTCTGCTTGGAAACTGATTTCCAGCTAAATTGTGCCACTTTTTGATTTTGTTGTTGTTTTTGTTGCTGTTAATTCTCTGCAAAGATCAATATCATCAACTAACTCATAAGTTTCATTAGCTGTCTAGTCTGAACCAGTTGGTAAAGTGTGGTAATTTGTCCTTAAGACCAATGCAGTGACTAGTATTGCTAAGATGCATACATAGAAACAAACTTTCAGAGGTCTGAGAAAAAGTACTGGGTAGAGCGCTTGCCTTGCATGTACCTGATCTGGGTTTCAACCTTAGCACATATGGTCCTGAGTTGGCCAGGAATGATCCCTGAGCACAGAGCCAGGAATAATCCCTGATTACTGTGAAGTGTACCACCAAATAATAAAAAAAAAAAAACAAAATCAAACAAACAAAGTTAAAAAATGGGGATGGGGCACCAGGCTTTTTAACATTATAAAATGATAGGATTCATGAATGCTTTTTTTTTTATCATCACACACTTCACCAGTATCTGCTTTCCTTTTCCATTTTTTAGTGTCCCACCTCCCTCTGTTCCCCCATCCTCAACTTGGTATGCTCAGTTCTGTTGCCTTTAGCCATTTATTATTCATCAACTATGTTTCACTATATCTTGTATGTGAAAGAGCTCATTCTATATTTGAGCCTTTTCTGACTGTATTCAGCATAATTAACTTTTAGTTTTAAAATCTGTTAGGCTAGAGTGATAACACGCGAGTAGAGCCCTTGCCTTATACACGCCAAGTCGTGATGGCCCCCTGAACATCGCTAGGAGTAATTCCTGATTGCAGAGCCAGAAGTAATTCTTGAGTACTGCAGGGTCTGGCCCCCAAACCAAACTAAACAAACAAAAAATAAAAGCAGAATTTACTCAAATTACTTCAAATCACAAAGTTAATCATTTATATTATTATATAATATTTATGTAGGTACAAGTGTGTT
>JAOXYA010051268.1:0-12201 GCA_028565675.1 Sorex palustris | reverse complement strand
ATATGCCCTAATAATGCTGAGCTATTGCATACTCTTTCTGTCACTGTCACTGGCCTCCCAGTGTTTATCGATTTGCTCGAGCAGGTCCAGTAACATCTCCATTTTGAGACTTGTTGTAACTGTGTTTGGCATATGGAATACATCACGGGTAGCTTGCCAGGCTTTGCCGTGCAGGCGAAATACTCTCGGTAGCTTGCCAGGATCTCTGAGAGGGCGGAAGAATCGAACTCAGGTTGGCCATGTTGGCTGCATGCCTGCATACTCTTTATTGTGTCAAATATCACAAATATTGCATGCATTGACATTTTTAGGGAAGAGCTTACCTGGCATTGCTCAGTGGGTTACTCCTGTCTCTGCACTCAGGAATCACTCCTGCTGGTTCTTGTGGGGCCATAATGAATGCTGAAGATTGAACCCTGGTTGGCTGTGTGCAAGGCAAGCACCTTACCGACTATACTGACTCTCAAGTCCAAACATGCCTTGAATTTTAAATAGATCAAGGACTCACAATAAAATATTTTTTCAAACATTGGATTGTTACTTTTAAAACGGCAAATGATTAAAAAAAAACCATGCATTTGAAAGCCATAGTATAGCAGTAGGGTACCTGCTTTGCATGCAGCCAACCTAGATTCAATTCCTTACACCACATCTGGTCCTCTGGGCACCACCATGAATGAGTCCTGAGTACAGAGCCAGGAGCAATCTCTGAGCTCCATCATGTTTAACCTTCCTACTCCCACACCAAATACTTTGTAAGCCTATATGCAAAGAATGATGATACCATTAATGAATGGAGGTTATGTGAAAACTTTGCAGGAAGATAATGGTATGTTTTGTCTTTTTTAAAATTTGTTGTTGTTGTTGTTTTTAGGCCCTATACTGTTATATTCAGGTCTTCTTTCTGGCTCTGTGTTCAGGGATCACTACTGGTAGGTGTCAGGGGGACCATCTGTGGTAGCGGGGATTGGATTAATTGTATGAATGGTTAATAACTTACCTGCCATTCTATCTCTCTGACTTAGGAAGAAAATGGTTTGAATAAAGCAAAAAAGAATTGTTTTATCTTATAGAAAACATGTAAAAATAGAAAATTGCAAAACTATTTTTGTTTCTATTTTTGTGCCATACCAATAGCATGATTGGACTATTCTTGGCATTGTGCTCTGGGATTTTTTTTTACGAAGTTCCCTGGAAACTGGGTGGAGATAAAAATAATGGAACCTGCACCTCCTGCAGGCAAAGACTTAGCCCTTTGAGCTATCTCCCAGGCCCAAAACAGTCATCATTTTGGCTGTGGCAACAAAGAACTCTCCAAATCCCAGGACTTATCAAAACAAATATTTGTCATTCAAGTTTCATGAGAACTATAGGTCAGTTGTGACATTGATGGACACAGCCACATTCCTCTGACACTGGCACACCTTAGCATTAAGGTGTGCAATCCTTGACTGGGCTAGGCTCCATGTGGTTTTTATTCCAGGTCATGGGGTGAAGGAACACGAATTACGTGGATAATGTTCTTTTTCACAACAGAGGGCAGACACTCAAAGAGGTAAAAGTCAAACCACAAAAGTGCATTTAAAGTTTCTGCTTGAAAACAGTGTAAGATTCATCCATCCATGTTTTTCTGGTCAAAGTCAAATGACCAAGATCAAAGCCAATGAGGCAGCCAAATCTATTGCAACTCTGATAAAGGAGAAACACGTTGGGGGTGGAATGAATAACTGCAAACATGTCATATAATCTTCCATGAAGACTCAAACCTTAAAATGACAAAAAAATCACTCAAGCTCTGCTAGGAGCAATATCCGAGAACAGAGTGGGGGGTTCTGGTCTCCAAATAAAAGCAATGAAGCTAACAAAAGAAATCAAACAGCAGAGGAAATTTGGCAGGCAATAATAATAATGAGACAGCTGTGAATAAGGTGTTTTAATTTTATTAAATCTGACAAATACTTTGTTTGGTTTTAGATCAACCAAGAGGGTTTTTTTTATTTGAAGGGGTTCATTGTCTCTGATACATATTTGCCTTTTGCAATTGGTTCAGTCCCTCATCCTTCTTTTCTGTTTTCCTCCCCACCCCAACTCCCCTCTCAATGTAAGTAATCAAAACAACATTAGACAGGTAAGCGAAGAAAACATTTTAATAACAGGCATCTGAGGAGTTACAATGATTATGCAAATCCCCATTCTGCAAAGAGAGATTGGTGTACATCTCTTTCCAGAGATCTTGAGATGCCAAAGAGAGACAGGGAGACTTTTGTTTTGTTTTGTTTTCTGCTTTGTTTGGGGGCACACCCAGCTGTGCTCAGGGCTTACTCCTTTCTCAGCACTCAGGTTTTACTCCTAGCAGAGTTCAGGTGGAGTGGAGTGGGGAAGTAATGGAGTACAGTGTGTTGGAAATGGAATCTAGATTTGCCTTGTGCGAGGCAAAGACCTTACCTGCTGTACTATTTCTTTGGCCTTGGGAGCTTTTCTATAACAAGGAATGACAAGTAGCCTCTCTGTGTAAAGATCCTCAGTCAGGATCCTTTTACAGGTTATACTTCTTAAATTTGAGTGACCCACTCCAAAACTAGATGTTTCTAGGTCATCAAAGGCACTGTGATTACTTCTTTGAATAAGGAAAAAGCAGATCATGGGGATGGCAGATCTTTGATAAGGAAAAGGGCAAAAGGACTAAAGCAAGAACCAGAAAATTTTCTCAACCTCCAAAGCTTCTTAAACTTTTTCCACCTGTGACTGCTTTCACAACAGAAACTTTTGTGTGGCTCAATGTATACAGGTCAACCATAAATAGGACTTCCTCCATTTTAATGAATGGGTCCAGCTCCATAATTCCTGAAGTTCTGCTTGCTGCAAACTTCTCTAGATAAAGCCCTCTCTCAGTTTACAACGTAATGGCTTTTTCAGAAGCACAGGTGGGTGGGTTTCCCTCCCTTCCAGCTAGACCCAGCAGACTCCAAGCCTGACCTCCATCATTTTAAGGGTCCCAGTTCCACGGTTCCTTAATCTCTGCTTGCTCCACCACTCTCCAGATCCTGAAGTGATGGCTGCTCATCAAATATCACAATGGTCTCAGCTATATTTTCTATCACTGGGTCAAAGATGAGATCAGCACAGCAGCCACACTGCAAACCCACTGGGGAAGGTGTGTCGCGGCCCAACAAGCTGCATGAGTGAAACCAATAACCAGCATCAACAAGCTCCGTAAGTCCTCAGGTAATGACTTTAACAGCATCATTCTCAGGGAGTTTAATGAATTCAAAGACATAATGATACAGTCAGCTAAGCACAGTAAAGTATGAGTGCTGAAATGAGAAAACTGCAAGCAGATATAAGAGATGAAACTCTAGTTAGCAAAATGTCTGTGCAGTGAGACAAAATGTGTGAGATGATATTAGGGACCAGAAGCTATGTGGAATGACAGATCAAGGCAAGAGGAAGAATGAATACTAGGAAGGTGATGGGACTCTGGAATGTATAACATGCTAGATATGGGTTCCATTTTCCAAGAAAAATAATGTAGACCAGGATTAGATTTGGAGGGAGAAATAAGGATTTCAGTCACAAAAAGTGCAAGACATATACCTGAGAGAGGAAGATGAGGATTTCCAATAGATAATTGGTAACCTAGAAAGTGGGTTTTTGTTATCAGCATTTTTTGGTTCCACTAGAACTCAGAACAGCATACACTGGCTGAAGATGAATATAAGATACAGTATACGCACATAAGTTATAATGATTCTTTCTAATATTATATCAATATATGTATAGAAATTAGAATATTAAACAGATTATCCCTCTAAAAACCAATAGCTAATATAAAGAAATAAAAAACATGCTAATCATTACAGTTCAACATTTGTTTCTCACTGAGATCAGAAGGATTTGTTTTATGTAAATTTTTGCAAATCACATATATATTCAACATTGTTCTCGTGTGTAAAGCACAATATTTATTATATGTTGCATATGATTTGCAACATGTATGTTTATATATTTATTTATTGTTTTTTGGGTCACACCCGGCAATGCACAGGGTTTACTCCTGGCTCTGCACTCAGGAATTACCCATGGCAGGGGACCACATGGGATGCTGGGAATCAAACCTGGGTTGGTTGCGTGCAAGGCAAATGCCCTACCTGCTGTGCTATTGCTCCAGACCCCGAAACATGTATGTTTTAAAATCAAATTTGTATGTCATCTTCAAGACGAGTCAATTCTTAGAATGATTTTCTATTAAAATATTAGATTATTAATGTACTTAATTTAGGGACAAAGGTAGTTTCATTCATCTTCCTCTTGTTTTCCACTGAAAGTTTCATACGAGGTAGAAATAGAGCATAGAACATGAAATTTTAGCAATACTGGATCTTCAGTTAGAAAGGGTGAAACAATTTTCCATCTTGGAAGAGAAACAAAAAAGAAAATGAAGAGAATAGCTTTGCATTCATCTCCAACAGGCATTTGCACCACAGATGAGCAAAGGGGACCCAAATAAGAGAATTAGATAACAATTTTTTCTATTATATATTTTAAATTCTTACTTCTCTCACCACACAGGGCATGAAATATGATTCTGAGACCAAGCATACTATTTTCTGTCATTAATTTGAAATTTTCTTATAAATCACTTACTGATATTTGATATATAGATGCACACACATTGAAATTATATGCACAAATACATAAGATGTAAATATTTTAATATGTTGTCAAACCTTATTGACCTATGATGGGGTGATAGGGTTGCCATTTAATAGCTAATTATGAATAAAAATAATAAGTTGAAAGTGCTGGCAGTACAATAAACCCTAGAGTATAGTTTATCCTCAAAATCTAGTGACTGATATGAGCTATGATCCCATGGGTAACCAGTCTTCTTGTACTGTAGCACAAGAATATTGTACTACAGATTGTCTTATCAGTATTTTGTGGTTCCACTAGAGCACAGAACAGCTTATAAAGACTTGCTGGTGATGGTTCACATAAGGTATAATGGTTCAAAAAATTTTATGTAAACTCAGAAATATATAAAAACTCTAACTTTGAAGTAAAGTTTCTTTTGAACTCAGATCACTTTCATAACAAGAAGAAAACCTTGTATTTAAGGCAAATTCTATCTTTATAAGACAAGTATCTTGTAAATTCATTTATAAATGTGGATAAAAATCTTATAAAGGTAGAATGGATTTATACTCAATGTGTAGGTTGATGTCTCTTGACAAATATGAAGTTTCATATAATAATATTTGCACACATAAATCGATCATTGTTCATGCTTCCCATAGAGCCTAAGCTACTCCATAGAAAAGGCTTATTAAAATTTAGATCATAATTTAAAAAATAAGAAAACAAACCAAAATAGCTAACAATTACTAGCTAAATAGCTGCAGGAATCTTAAAAATCTTCAACTTGCTTTTTTCTTCTTAGTTTGCCCGGCAATATACATAAGAAAAGATACATTTTTTCCCTGATTACTTCTACAAATGCATAATATGCCCTTTATTTATCACTCATGATGAGATATCCATGATTCTAATGGGATGATACAATTGTAATTTCTAGCAAATGTTAACAAAAACTAATATGAGCTCCCTGAAAATCTATTATGGGACTAAGTGCTATTTGAAAAGTCGGGACTATAGACTACAGTGGCATTTGAGGTAAAGGCAAAAGTGATTTTAGATTAGCATTGGGAGGTTTTGTGAAATATCGCTTCTCCTTTAATTTAAACACAAGTGAATATTTTATGATCTTTCCAGAAGCTAATTTATTTTTATTATACTTATTTAGTCATGGAAGATGGTATGTCTCTAACAAAAAATGATTTTAGTTGCTTCTTTTGTCTGGGGAATGAGTAATAGATACAAAACTAATAAATGGAAATTTAAACCTCTAAAGCTAATGCAAGAGATGAGAGTACTATATTGGTTAAGGAAATAACAGCCAGTAAATGAGCTGCCCTCATTACACAGTCCTTTAATACAAGTGAGGAATCGGGAAAAATTGACCAGGAGTAAAATTGAACATTTGCATGTGAACACTAAGTTTGTATAGGAAGGTAAATAAACAGTAGTTAATCAATTGTGGGAAAACAAAGTAGAAAATGAACTAGTGTACACTTTTGTTGCCGAAAAGAGCAAGTTTCCAAATTACATTACCAAAATTTTTAGTATTATGCATCCATATATTCTTGAGAAGTAATGATCTTGTGTGAAATATTTTATTTGCTTAATGTCAGTTCAATGTGTATTCAATATTCTCCCTGAACATTCCTTTCTGTTCATTGTTCTAGAAAATGTGACTAGAAGATATTATAAAATTTCCACAGTTAGTATTAGGTCAAATCAATATATGCATGTGTGAGAGAGAGATTGTGTTCAAGGAAAAACTGAAGATGCCTTTTATAAGATGATGTCTTTTATAAGTGCACATGAAAAGGTCTTTGTAGGTGAAAGCTTTGTGTGGCTAAAATTAAACAATAGTTGTGGATAGTTATATATCTCTGAGTAAACAATGGCACCAGCACTTGAGCTAAGAAATTGATAACTTATAAAAATAATAGGCTCACATTACTCAATAAATCATGTCATCATTATAGCTCTCTAACAATTCTATGTGAAAAAATTCTGTATTTATATGAAAATTATATGCCCTGAATCTGCTTTATGATATAATAGGAAAGCAGAATATCTGTGTAGTCCAGATTAATAAAATCAAATATTTTAAGAATAGAAAAATAAATTTCAAAGGAAAATTAATCAAACATCGTGAAAAAATTATATGAACCAACTTAAGATTTTGGAAAGTATGATACCAAATTTTCAACAGAAAGTATTAGAAAGAAGAGAATCTAGTTGAATCCTCATTTGCCACAATGTTCATATTGTGATTTGAGTACAAAGGTTCAGAAGTCACCTGGTTAGTAGCAGCTAGTTGATAGTGTGTCAATGTGGGGGAATGTACCCCATAAAATGGCTAGTGGAGTGGCTGGACCAATATAGCACAGCGGGTAGAGCTTTAGCCTTGCACGTGGCCGACCTGGGTTTGATTCCTATCATCCCATATGGTCTTCTGAGCACCAACAGGAGTAATTCTTGAGGAGATTCTATAAAGTACAGGACAAATTTCCCAACATGTCACATTGAGTATGACACTTAATAATGGTCCTATGCATTATCTAGTGGTGTTGCTACTTACTAGATTATGAGAGGTATCCTTACTCTTAACTTGCTAGGAGATTTTATAAATTTCCAATAATGTATTGACATCTCATTTACATTATTAAAAATCACTTACCAATCAATCAAAACAAATGGACTCCTTTATTTTATGAATTAACTCACTGATTTTATTTCTGATAATTTCACTTGACATTTATTTAAATTTTGTTGGAACAAGTAATATGAAATAAATTTGTTATATGTCTGCTAGGGAGGCTGGCTCAGGGAACATTGATGGAGAGAGGGGGACACTGGTGTTGGGATTGTCATTAAAATATTATATGCCTAAACAGTTCTATTATGAACAATTTCATGTGAGTTTTATGAATCATGGTGACTCAATAAAAATTAAAACCTATCAGATATAATATTGTCCCCTGACATCTTTTATTTTTAATTAATTTATTTTTCAGTTTGGGGGCCACATTTGATGGTACTGAGGGTTTACTCCTGGATTTCTGCCCAGGGATCACTCCCTTTGTTTTGGGTAACCCTATGGGATACCAGGAATTGAATCCAGGTCAAATTTATGCAAGGCAATCACCCTACCCCCTGCACTGTTGCTCTGGCCCAAATGTTCTCTTTTTATATCATGTTTATCTTAATCCACCACTCATTCTTCTTCACATGCTAAAATGCCCTTGAAGGATTTGAATAATCTGGTCTTTCCATTTTTCACATCTTACCATCCAGTTTTTGTTTGAATAAACTCTAGGGGATTCTCTCCAAATTCAGCAAATGAAGTATCTTCTCAGTAGTCCTTCTATATTAACCTAATTTATATGTAAGACACTTATTACAATCTTACAACATTTGCTTATATTAATTATTTGGAGATTCCAACACTAGAATACATACAAAGCTGCTTAAAGCTTTTTAAGAAAGCAGGGATGCTCTGTTCATTTTTTGCTACTATACCCCAAGGCAGAGAGTAGTACCTACAAAAACCCTTGATATATATTTGTTAAAAGAATGAGGATTATTAACTATCTTTTTCATTTCATTTGATTATGACAAAAGTCAAAACTGCTGTATCATGCTGGTTTGGGAATATGTTTTCTTTGTGATATGGAACTCAAAATGAAGTTGGTTGTTTTATGGATTGGAAAGTATTTTGGGGGTCTGGGGGAAAGAATAATAGAAAATAATGGAGTTTACTGATAAAATTTGTATCTATTGTATCTTGCATTTTATCTATACTTGGACTCAGGAGTATATGAAATGAGCAGAGTAGAAAAAACAATATATGTTCACGTTAACCAAGATAACAAATTAATAGATCCTTCTGGCTTTATGTAAATCAGCAGGCCCACTTGGAATTGCAAGAGAAGCCTTCAGCTATTTTTTTTTAGGATGCCTCATTATCTAGAAGGTACTGAATTTGTGATAAAAATGCTATATATCTAACAAGTTAAAAAGAGGACTTACATTACAGCCCTTTTTGCTTTCAGGTAAGATGATCTCAAATCCAACAAGACAAGAGATAAACAGAAAACTTAGTAACAGGAAAAAAATGAATAAATAAAACACATATATGTACTTGCACATGTGTATGTGAGTATGTGTGTGTGTGTGTGTGTGTGTGTGTGTTTGCATACACACTTGAGAAAAAAATCCATGTAAACAAATCCAGCTTGGAAGAGAGCAACGAGCAAATAAAATATGTGTGGCCTCAACACTTAGAGAATAGTCTTAGGTATCAGCATTTAGTTAACCAATACTTGTCATAGTACCAAATAGTAAAGACAGTGATAGTTTTTCATGTAAGACTCATCTGGAGCATAATCATATGTGAGTTAAAAACTGGAAGATGGTTTGGGGCCAGAATGGTAACATACTGGGTGGGCATTTGCCGTGCTTGCAGCTGGCTGGAATTTGATTGCTGGCACACATATGGTTTCCTGAGCCCTGTCAGGAGTGATCCCTGAGTGCAGAGCCATGAATAACCCCTGAGCACCACTGTGTGTGGCTTTAAAACAAAACAACAACAAGAAAAAAGAAGCTGGGGTTTGTTGGGTTGAGCAACAGTCCATTTCAAAAACTCATTGCACTGCAAGGAACACATTTTAGCAAACAGAGCCAGCTGACCCCTGGAGCAGCTACACAAGGTCCTTGCAGTTTTGCTTCAGTGCTTTCTCTGATTGGCCTTCTTCAATTTCATCTTCAGGTTAATTATAAAGCTTTCATTTCTATAGCAAAAGTTCCAAGGTTAACATAGGAATTTTTCAACAAAAAAACTTATCATACTACATGGGTGGGTTGTTTTCAAAAGCTCAGCCTAGGGTGAGTCTGGCTCATGGATAATGCCCACTATTTCCAAAGTGCCCCTCTGTGGGGCTCATTAGAGCTAGGGGCATGGCAGAGAAACTAAAGGAAAGATGGGCATTATTATTCTGCTGGCTATGTTTGTAAGCACATGCTATGCCTATCACTCTTTTAAAAGAGTATGCCTGAATATAAATATGTGTAGGAAGAGATAAGTCGAGGGTGATGACAATCTCTTTTGAGTATTGAGTGTTATTTTATTTTTAGATGTTCAATTTATAAACTATAGTGAATGTTCTACAATCAATCGTCACATCTGCTCTTCAGTGAAAAGAGATATCAGGGAGCCTCTTGATCTCATATATAAACAGGTCTCTTGGCAAGGCAGTCTTGTTTTGCCATACCATCTCCATACAACATGCGAAACATGCATCAGAGGCATGATACTTTTAAATATGATGCAAAACAGTAAGAAATGCTTACTCACTGGGAAGGAAAGTCAATTATTAACTTCCTTTAAACATTTTTCATTTCATTTTTTTCCTTTAAGTAAATCCTTCATTCTGATCTACCAGAAACTCTGATTTGGCACTTTTAATCTCTACCAACCTCTTACAAAATATTATTAAACAAATTATCATTACATGGAAGAAAAATTGAATAGAGAATGAGCCTGGAGAAGGTAGCCTTTTAATTGGAAACATTGTCACTCATAATTACTAGAGCTGTGGGCTTCCTGTGGGAGATGTGAATGAGGATGCAGTTGTCCTGGTGAAAGGGGATAAGAGTTTTCAGAAAACAGTACCAAGGAAAGCTGTTTTTCACCTCTGTGGATGAAGTTTAGGAATATGAGCCCACCTCCTTCTTGGTTCTGTCCTTCCATTTCTTCAGTACTTTGTTTTTCCTCTGGATCATTCTCATCTTTCAAGAAAACCACAAAAGAATAAAAAAATTGAGTAAATTTATGAAATATCTCTTTGTGGCTAATACACAACACTGAAATTAATTGTGACCAATGTTGCATGACTCCCCATAAGCAAGGCGCAGAGATTAATCAGAGGCATGAAACAGAAAAATTACCTACATAAATAGGTGCATTTATTCTCGCCCCTCCTCACATGGTTTGCTTGCTGAAATGTTGAATGCAGTAAACAAAATTCACTGAACAGTCCTAGTAACATCTCTCTCCAGTTGCATTTCCCCGCACGCAATACAAGTTTTAATTGCAATATGTTTTTCTCCCTTGATGTGGGCATATACAATGAAGTCTACTAGAATCTAGCTTAAATTTTCTTTTGTCTTAAAAAAATTTAGATTTATGTGCAGAAAAAACTCTTTGGAGGCAAATAAAGGCATAATTTTAGAACTCATTTCTACGAGGCTTCCAAATGTTTTTATTTGGGAAACTTTAGGAAAAAAACAAATTTGTATAGAATAATACAGAAAAAATGAAAACATATTTATATTACAGAAAACAAAAGCAGAAGTCACCAGCATCTATTATAATAAGAAAAAGATAGCCACAGATCCTTCATGTTTATAGAAGCAGAATTTACCTCTCCTTTTCTTGAAACTGGATGAATTCAGTGAGTTTTGTTAGATGAATGAAATATGAACGTCCAAGCCAAGACCTCGGGAGACTAGCTGTTTCTACTTTCTCCCTCTGGGAAGTCGGTCAGTTACCATGCCAAAAAGATGCTCAGGCTAACCTACTAGACAGAGAAACACATGGCAAAAGAGGGCCATGTGATGAAGAGCAAGGGCCAGTGTGAAGTCTAGTTTTTATCTTCCAACACAGCCCAGGTGCCATGTGAATGCAGTCAAGTAATGACCCCGGCCCATACTGCAAGGAGCAGAGGAATTGCTCGACGTATTCCTTTAGGAAAATTTTGATCCATAAACAGGCTCATATCACCTAGCCTTGTTTTACTTGAATGCCCTGACCCGCAACCAGTTCTGAATCCAGAGGTGAGAAGATGGGGAATCTTTCCCTGAGAGAGATTCTACCAGCCAAATGAAAATAAGAACCTGAGACGCAATCAGAAACATTTCACTACACAGCAGCTCTGGAAAAATAAGCCAGGGAAGAGTCTCAGATGTGAAAATAGTTAAAAGTGGCTTGAATGACAAAAACATTTTCTAAAAAGAAAATAAAGCAACACTGAAAGTACTGACACTTATGTTGGGGAGGAATGTTATGAATGAATAGTGGAAACGAATGTCTAGCATTCCTTTTGGCCAGCACCATGCCATGTATCATGGGGGAATTCAGGAAAAAAAATTAATAGAAAGACCAGTGGTGGTTCTATGGCTACCTACTAAATAGCAATGCTCTAAACAGCACGTTTCCAACTACCACACGACTATCTGAACTTCTATTTATTCTTGTTCTCTGAGTAGGTGACTGCTTTTGTTTTTCATTTCTCAGGAAAAAAGTAGCAGCCATCACAGCAGTTCTTGTTTCTTTAACAAGGCTAGCTTGCTGCAGGGCAGATGTCAAAAAACAAAACGTAGGTCAGTATTTTCCCTCTTCTGTCACAAATGGGTTTGGATTTAAGCAAGAAAAATCTGCCAGCTTTATTGTCTTCTCCTACCCTTCTGCTCCGACAGATCTGTTAACACAAATTCTACGATAGGCTGAAGTCTGCAGTGACAAGGCTGCCTTGAAAATGAGTCCATTTGCTATATTTTCTACAGAGCCGG
>JAOXYA010051254.1:0-12202 GCA_028565675.1 Sorex palustris | reverse complement strand
AATAGTGATATACAATTTGACTTTTTATTAGCTAATAACCCAAATGCAAAGACATAGCTGGTTTTATTTCATACACATTAAAAACATAATTGGCTTCTTAAAGTCCATATCTAGATGATTCTTTTACTAGAGAAAGGTTCTTACATAAGGTTTCACTTGTTTCACTCCTTGGGAAAATGATGATAAATAGCTATACTTCAAGACTTATCAGGATTATCATAAAATACATATTTTATCAATATAGACCCCTTTATTTAATATAAGCAGAAAATACTGCTAACAGAATAATTATAGAATTTCTAAACCAATCAAAACATGTGCAACCAAGATATCTTTTCATTTGAATTTTCTCCCTATATTTGGAAGGCAATAGCACTGTGGCACTGTCCTCTGGTTTTACATTGATTTGCTTGAGCAGGCACCAGCAGCATCTCGCAACAAATTGTGAGACTTGTTGTTACTGTTTTTGCCATATTGAATACCTCATGGGGAGCTTGCCAGGCTCTCCAAGAGGGATGGAGGAATCGAACCCAGGTCAGCCATATTGGCTGAGTGCAAGGCAAACACCTTGCCCACTGTGCTATCGCTCCAGCCCTTGGAAGGCAACAGAAAGCAAATAACATCTATTACTTCCAACAGAGTTAACAAGCCTCATTCTGTGATGTTCACGGTCATGGTCCTCCTGTTGTTCATCGATTTGCTCAAGCGGGCCCAGTAACGTCTCCATCGTGAGACTTGTTGTTACTGTGATTTTATGGTTTAAAAATAAATGATTATGCAATCTTATAGGGAAATTGTAATGTAATTGAGAAAATGATGACCTGCATCAAAGGCAGCCAGCCAGCAAAGACATGCAAAATAAAGGCCAAAATCAGTTTCCCTGAGGACAATGCTAGAGAGCCCTGGTCCTCTGGTAATTTCCAAGGCACGCATAAAATAGTAGAGAATGATAAAGAACCAAATGTGATGCCAGATGACAATAAAATAAACAGCTGAGAAACGGGTATGTGTCCATTTGGACTCTTACAGCATGAGTGAAACTTCCATGAAAGATGCCTAGGGAAAATCTGATTCACTCTCTTCAGCAATCAGCCTTCTACTAGCCCAAAGAAAGTCAGATGTTCAACAAGGAATGAAACTTACCTTATTAAAAATAGAAACTAGAAAAACCTGTACATTACGCCCTTACATGCTGTAATATTTTAACAATTGTTTTACTGTACACGTTGAACATCCAAAATGAGTAGTAAGCAAGGACTTCCAGACATAAATCAGTAAACCCAGCTTCTATTTCTGGCTCTGCCTCTAAATAAATCATAATGTGACCTTGGGAAAGTTATTTCAGCTCCAATCAAACCCGATTACCTGACCACAGTTACAAGGTTTGCTTAAATTCACTTTTTTTTTCCTGAGTATGGAAGTTGCTAAACAAACATCTACTAGACTCTGAAAACCTATAGCCAACCATCCAATAGCATCAAAAAGAAAAGATTGGTGTCCATATTAAAATACTAACTGCAATTTTATTCTGTGTAGCTATAAAATCTGCCTAACTTTTTTATTAGGCAGTTGGAAAGGACAATAAAACCCAGGTAGTTCCTGAATGTGATTCCTTTAAGAGTCCTAAATTTAAATTTTAGAAACCTTAAACAAATTAAAATGAAATGCAAGTTCAAAGAACACACTTATTTTTTCTTAAGGAAAGTAAAACTTAGGCCTCATTCACTGTATCACTGTCATCCCTGTTGTTCGTTGATTTACTCAAGCGGGCGCCAGTAACGTCTCTATTCCTCACAGCCCTGAGATTTTTAGCAGCCTATACTTACTCTTCTTTCCCAACAATTGGAGGATCTTTCAGGGTCAGGGGAATGAGACCTGTTATCATTACTGTTTTTTGCATATCGAATATGCCACAGGTAGCTTGCCAGGCTCTGCATGTGCAGGCAGTATACTCTCAGTAGCTTGCTGGGCTCTCTGAATATATATATATATATATATATATATATATATATATGTTTCTCCCTAGAGCCTCATTAGGGTCCTATGATCATTAGCACTTCCCACACCACCACCATCCCAGGCCCCACCAAGAGTAGATGTCACTACATTCTTGATGCTTTTAGAGGCAAAGTAAAGGCTCCTTCTTAGTACTAATATTTGTCTTTCACCTGTCACAGTGTTTGGAGCAATATGGCTACCTAATATTATATATGTATGTATGACTTATTATATATGTATTCTGTATACATATACATATCTGTACACATATACATATATTTCTTAAATGTATTTCAAAGTTTAATGCATGTAGGAAGAGCAATCATTAATATGAAATTAATGTTGTCTAAATAATTTTTAGAAGAATGTTACAGAGGAAATAAGTGATTTTCTTTTGCCAACATTAAATTCGCAAAAATTAACTCAAAAGCTCTCTAATCTTCCTTCAGAAATTACCTTTGGGGAGTCCTGTAAACACTGGGGACATTAGTTTTGTTTTTATGTTTTTTTTATAATTTATCTAACGAGTATAAAACTATATAACTTTTTAACTTATGCCATAAACAGAGAGGAATAGGAGAAAAAAAGCATGTAAAATGAACAGAAGAGGTTATTTTTGATTATCAGAATCAAGAACTGTAAAATATATACCTCACAGATGAAAATTAAAATGTACTTAAGGGGTTGGAGTGATAGCACAGCGGGTAGGGCATTTACCTTGCACGCGGCCAACCCAAGTTCGATTCCCAGCATCCCATATGGCCCCCGAGCACAAACAGGAGTAATTCTTGAGTGCATGAGTCAGGAGTAACCCCTGGGCATTGCTGGGTGTGACCGTCCCCACTCCCCAAAAAAGCAAAAGTAAATAAATTAATAAAAAGTAGTTTAAAATAACTACCAAAACATAACAGCACTTAGCCAACTAAGAAAGTAATGCTCATTGAGAAGTGTATCAAGTAATTTGTAGAGATGACCTATTTATTAAAGTAACAGAAGATTAAACTTTTTAAATTACATTTGAAAGTTTTCATTAGTCAAATACTTATCACAGGGACTGGAGCTATAGTACTATAGTACAGCAGGTAGGGCTTTTGCATTGCATGCAGCCAACCTAGTTTCATTCAGTTCTATCTGAGCCCAGCCCCACCAAGGAATGATACCTGAAAGCACAGCCAGGAATTCCTGAGCATTGCCAAGTGTGACCCAAAAAGAAAAAAAAATCACAAACTTACCACTATATAGATTTTCAATTATTGCTACTAATTAAATTCTTACAAGCTACATTTCATTTATATTTAAGAGCTGAATTCAGTAAACATGAAACAAAAACTATAATCTACCAGTGAGTTCTAAAGGTTAAGATCTATGAAAAAAGGATAAGCTCATTCTTACTAGACATTTGCCACAATAAATTGCTTTACCGTGCTCATTTCATCTCTAACAAGACATGCACTTTGGGACACCTCACCCACACTAGCACCAAGCTATACAATGTTTTGGTTGGCTCGTGAAGACAAACAAAAACTCTCTCTAATAACTTACTTCATTATTTATTGAGTATATATCAGATTTACTTGGGTCAGCAGAAAGGAGTGACCCCTTAACTTCACTAAGTAGTCTTCCCAGATTGTTGCAAGACAGAAACTACATAGAACACACACACGCTTCATCAGGTCAGAGGCCACCTTTGACTAGTACAGGAATAAATAACTTCTCAAGAAAACATCTTCATCAACTGATCATGAGCACTCTCGTCTTCTATTGTCTTTAAAGCTGTGGGGATGAGGAAGAGAGTAACTTAACGAATGACGGGAAGAAAATTAAAAGTACTGACGCCCAGCATGACCCTGAGCATAGTGAAGAGCAAAAGTTTTGGAGAAATAAATGGACAGAGGTCCTTTCTGGAGGAAATCTGGGAGAGACAAACCTGAGATGTTCCCTTTCAGAAAACGGGATTTCACTAATGAGGTGAACAGGGAGTGAAAGGACTTCCCAGGAGACCTGGCAGGTGCGGCTACTGGAGAAACTAAGGTTGGGTGGGGGGTAGCGGGCCGGCGCCCCGGAAGCTCACCTGTGAACACGTTCTGGAAGCCCTCGGGAGCCGCCTGAACCCCAGGCACTTGAGCTGCCACGTCCGGGCTCGCCCTCCCGCCACCACGGTCCTCGCCGCGCTCCAGCAACTGAGCGGAGCCCCCGGCACGCGGCGCGGGGGCGCCCAGCTCCTCGGTCCAGTCGGCGGAGCGACTGAGGCCGCCCGCGAGGCCACCGTCCTCGCGGTGCTTCCTGGCGGCGGGGGCCACGGAGGCGAGGGCGGCCCTGGGCCCCCGGCTCAGCGAAGACTCCAGCCGCCTCTGGATCCGGGGGCTCTGATTGGGGGACTGCGCCGGAGAGTGGTTAGGCGAGCTGAGCTGCCGGGTGGTGGTCTTGATGTAGCAAGGCGCGATGAGCGGGTAGGGCTTGAAGCCGCGCGGGCCCGGCGAGGAGGGGGCGGCGGCGACGGCGGGGGCGGCGGCGGGGGCGGGGGCGGGGGCGGGGGCGCGGGACTCCGGCGTCCCCCCCTCCGGCTCTTCCCCCGGCCTCTGCAGCGCCTCTCCCAGCTCCAGGCCCCACTCTTCCCCTGGAGACCCCCGGGGTGCGTCTTCAAAGGCATCCTCATCTTCCTCATCCGTGTCCTCAGGCCCTGACGCTGGGGTACCGGTCGTGCCGACGCCCGGCCCCGGCTCCGGGAACTGAAAGGCGCTAGACCAGGGCGAGTCCGCGACTGGGGGCTGAGCCCCGGGCAGGCCAGGCGCCGCGGCCGTGAGACCTCCGCCCGAGGCCGGCTGCTGCGGGGGCACGGAGGGCTCCGCAGCCGGGATCTCCGGCAGGTCCGAGAGCGCCGACAGCGCCTGTTCGGTGTCGGGGCTTCCCCGGCTTTCCCGGGTCAAGCCGCTTGGCCCTAGCAGGAATCCGTCCAGGCCCAGGAAAGCTCCGGGCTGAGGGGAGACGAGGTTGGGAGGCGCTGTCGGCTCCTCGGAGCCCAGGAGCTGCTGCTGCTGCAATCGGATCGCCTGCTGGATATCTGAAAGCAAATCCTCTTGCTCCGTAGCCGAGTGAAAGCTATAGATGTCCGTGTCCGAGCCCGAACTGGTCCTTTGTCCATCCTGCGCCCCTACGGCAGTTTCCTCAGCAACCGCCTGGCTCCCGACCCCTGCATCGGCCAGTCCAGGGCCACCTGGACGAGTGACCTCAAAGGGGTCGACACACTCGACATCCGACAGGCCTGTGTCGTCGGCTGAGAGGCTGAGATCCGGTGTTTTGGTGACCACGGAGTGGGCGCTGTCCAGCTCCCCGGTCTGTAGGGCCTGGGAGTCCAGCACATCTTCACGGGAGCCGCCGGGGCCTTTCCCCTTGGAAAGATTTTTCCTGATCCGTAGGTTGGAAAACACCGAAGCTCTCGAGTCTGACTTGCTCTTCTTCTTGCCCTGCTCCCCGCTGTAGCCCCCACCCCCCTTGCTGTGCTTGCCCAGCGCCTTCTTGCCCCCAATTCCCTTCTTTGTGGTTTCCGCATCTCTGGGCCCAACAGCATCCTCAGAGCCGCCACCTTCGTGTGAGGAATCACCTGCGCTCCGTTTCAGTTTGCCCTCCTGATTTCCCATGTCGCAATCCCGCTGCTGCGCTGCCGCGTCTGGCACTCAGGCCATGCTGGTCGTCCGCTGCCCTTTGCCTGGCCTGAGGAAAGCTCCCGGCAAGCTGCAGGCAGGAGACGCGCGCTGGGCTGGCCCTGCTCACTTCTGCCGCCGCTTTGCATAATGCGCCGCAACTCCCGCGGCGGCTGCGTCTGCGGCCCGGGCCTGATGGGGGCGCGAACATGCTCAGTGCGGCGCGCGGCTCCTGCCAATGACTGCGCAGGACGCCTCGGTGACCTGGCTCGCCGCCGGCCACCGTCGACCCAGCTCAGTTCTGCTGAAACCCTCTCCCGTATTTCAAGGACCGTAATCTTCACCGTGCCAAGTGAATGCATCATCGCCCAGTTTAAGAGCTTGACAACAGGAAAGATGTATACCAAACTTGAAAACCCCAGGTCCTGCCTGCAGGCAAAAATTGGTTTAGAGAGAGGCGAACTCCAGTGTAAGGGTATTATAACATCTAAGTAGTATAGTGTCCATGCTTCTTTCCTACAACCTGCCTGTGGAAACATGGCTCTTCTAACAAAAAAAAAAAAGTAAATTGATTATTCTTTTTTTTAGTAATTGATCATTTGAACTCCTGTAACTGCTTGAGCATATGATTTAAGAAAGCTTTTATGTGTCATGCAAACCTTGCATCTCCATGAGAGAACATCTACTGTCATTTCAAAGTCCATTTTAGACAAAATAGTGATGTGAAGGAAATGAGAAACTACTGAGATTAGAATTTATTTACTTGCTAATTTCAAAAAGTGTTTTGTCTTTACCATCGGAATCAATTAGTATTCAAAAAGGGTGCGCATATTATAACTCCCAAGAGGGTCAACTCATTAATATTAAACATACTCCTATTGTTGCCTATGAAAAGAAAAAAGACAATAAGGCAACATCCTTGCAACAAATACATGAAATTAGAAGTTGTGCTATAAGCCATTTTCCCAAGCAAACCCTTCAAAGCAAACTTTCATTTTTGCCTTACTACAGGAGCTTGCAACTTTGCTGTCCAGGAGTCCCTAACATTCTGGCATCAATTTAAAATATATTCCTCATTTTAAACCTTGTCACTGTTTTAAACATGTTTTGTATCTAGAGAATCTCCAGGAATAACCTGAAACAAGATCACACTGGTCTTAATAATATTTTGATTAGAATTTTATTTTTTGCCACTTTGAAAATACAGGATAGCTATCCAATATGTTAGTATTTTTTTAAGCCCAAAGAAGAAAACAAGTTCTACATTTTATATGACACAATTTAAATTTAGCAAACAAATGTTCTATGTCATACCATGAACCAACATTTGAAACCTCTCACCTTAATCATTTTTTGTTTATTTTTTTAACAGAAGTTTGCTGTGAAAGCCTTATATAGCAACAAATACTAACATATTTACAAATTGTGTTCTTAAAAATCGATAACTTAAGTTGACCAGTTGTCCTTAGGTGGCCCTTTTGAATTAATGGTTTAGAGAAAATAACTTTGCCAGGATAATATCCCAGTCTCTGAGCCGTTCCTGAGTCTTTGAAAAGCCTTTGTTTCTCCCATTATTCAAGTCAGTTCTCCTCTAAAAAAAAATCTGTGCTGTTGCCCAGCACCATTTGCCAGAGGTTATTAGGATTTTCTGCTTCTTTTAATCTTTTGAGAGACTATAATTCTTAATTTTTGCTTTCTATAAAAAGGCATCTTGGTTCTGATCTATTTGTTTCCTTCCTGTTTTATTCTTTGATATTTGGAACAAGTTCCACAGGGAAGAGGAAGACAAGGAGAGAATTTTTAAAAAGGAAAGAGAAAACCTGCTGTCTGGTTTGTCTGGTTTTTATTTTTGCTGGGTGCCCCCTCCACCACCTTCCTACCCCACCTCACCCCCCACCTCCCCAAGACACACACATTATTTGAATGTGAATCAATAGATGGTAGCTGATCATTTTTTTTTAAAAAAAGCTCAAATAACAAAGGGCAAAGGTTGACACATAATAAAGGCCATTTGAAATTCACAGTGTGGGTATAAAATGTAGGTTATTGTCAACCCAATTTAGCTCATGAAATTGCACCAGGCTTAAAGATTTGCCCGAGGTCATATAATAGTACTAGAATTTACTGATTTAGATCTCAAGTTTTTTGTAAGGGCCAGAGAAATAGTTAGCAGGTAAGGCATTTATTCTTCTTGCACTGAGCCAACCCAGTCTTGAAACCCTTCACCAAATACGGTTCCCTGAGCCCCTTCAGGCAGAGCCAGGAGTAAGCCCTGAGCATAGCCAGGTGTAGCACCAAAACAAACAAAAGCAACACTACATTGTTTTCTCTTTATGGAACTAGTCTCAGTTCCAAAAACTGAAAACAAACTGCAATAGTTCGTCAAACTTGTAATTCAGTAGCCCCCAAAGCACCTGGGAGTTGAGCCAAGCTCAAGCCCAAACTCAACTCCATTTGCTCAAGAAAGAAAATTGTATCTATAACTGCAAAAGCAAATTTAACCAATAACTTAAGTTTTAATATACCCAGTCACAAACTAGGAACCAGGATACAGAAGAGAAATAGGCAGTTTGTGGCCAGCCTCTATATACAAGCGTTTCATCTAATTTAACTGTTTGTAAAAGGTTTTAGTTTATTACATCTTAAAACATAAAATATATATAGATAAAAATTCAAATGCAGAACTATTTTTCCATAAAAGGTAAAGGTAAAGGCCCTCCCGTTGTTCATCGATTTGCTCGAGCGGGCCCAGTAACTTCTCCATCATGAGACTTGTTACTGTGTTTGGCATATCGAATACATCACGGGTAGCTTGCCAGACAAAAAGGGCAGGAAGTGCAATAATAGATAAAAAGTGGTATACATCATTGATGGAATATTACTCAGCTATAAAAAAGGGACAATGTTATGCCTTTCCAGGTAACAAAAATGAAACTTCAGATAATTAGGCTAACTAAAACAGCAGAAATGAAAGACAAAAAAAAAAAAAGAGAATACCAAAATTTTTTTTTTTTTTGCTTTTTGGGTCACACCCAGCGATGCTCAGGGGTCATTCCTGGCTCTGCACTCAGGAATCACTCCTGGCAGTGCTTGAGGGACCATATGGGATGCCGGGGATCAAACCCAGGTCGGCCGCGTGCAAAGGCAAATGCCCTACCCGCTGTGCTATTGCTCTGGCCCTCAAAATGTTTTATTTATATATGAAAAATAGATAACCACAGCAAATGAGCAGGTAAAGCACAAGAAAAACAACTGTTAAAAAATAAATATATGGGGGCTGGAGTGATAGCACAGAGGGTAGGGCGTTTGCCTTGCACGTGGCCGACCAGGGTTCAATTCCCAGCATCCCATATGGTTCCCTGAGCACTGCCAGGAGTGACTTCTGAGTGCAGAGCCAGGAGTGACCCCTGTGCATTTCCGGGTGTGACCCCCAAAGCAATAAATAAATAAATAAATCGGACTGGAGCACAGTGGGTAGGGCATTTGCCTTGCATGCGGCTGACCTGGGTTCGATTCCCAGCATCCCTTATGGTCCTTTGAGCCGCCAGGAGTAATTCCTGAGTGCAGAACTAGGAGTAACCCCTGTGCATCTTCGAGTGTGACCCAAAAAGCAAAAAAATAAATAAATAAAAATAAATAAAATAAAAATAAAAATATAACTGGGGGGATGGTGCCGCCAGCAGGTCAATCTGTACCTGTGAGGAGAGTGCATCAGCAGATGATGCAGATACCCCAAAATTGCTGCTGTGCCTTTCGCCAGACCCCAAAAACTCGGGGCAAAGTTTACCAAGAAAGTAAATGGCCAAAAGTTAGGTATGTGGGAGATACACCCACAAACCATCTCCGGCTCAGCTATGTAATTGGAGGCATGGCCTCTCTGGTTCCTGATCAAACTGCTTAATGGCCATGATCCCAGAGACTCAGAAACAAATCTTGAAACCCAACGGCTTTTGGCAGAACTGCGTCCAGTCCTTGAAGTAGGTTACCAGCGCCGGGCCACCCTAGGTGGGAACAAGTTTCGTGCCTTTGTCATGTTCCCCCTGGCGGCTTGGTGGCTGTCATCCTCCAGAGGCCACTGGACAGTCAGGTGTGGGCCCACAGTGACGAAACATTGTGGGGCCTCATGGGATGGGAGTGGAGCCGGTCCTTTTCATCCCTTCCCAACGAGATCCTGAGTCGCTGCCCACGAATGGCCTGTCTGGCTCCTGATCAAGCTACTTAACGACCATGATCCCAGAGACTCAGAAACAAATCTCAAAACCCAGTGGCTTTTGGCAGAAATGCATCCAGACCACACAGTAAGTTACTGTCACCAGGCCAACCCAGGGGGTAAAGGGTGCTGTCCCTCAGCCTGCTCCCCATAGTCAGCTTGGCGGCCGCCATCTTCCAGAGGCCATTGGACAGTCAGGTTTGCACCCGCAGTGACGAGACACGCGGGGCCTCACAGGATGGATATGGAGCCGGCCCTTTCCTCCCCACCCCAACGAGATCCCAAGTCACCGCCCACGAACGGCCGCTCTGGCTCCTGATCAAGACGCTTAATGGCCATTATCCCAGAGACTCAGAAACAAATCTCAGAACCCAGCAGGTTTTGGCAGAAATTCCTCCAGGTTTAATTGTTAAAACTTCGGGATTCCAAAAAAGTACAGCCACTGCTGCAGCCACGTGACATCATATGTTATTCATAACCAGCAATAGAAAGAAAATTGTCTAGTGCTGCCTTTTCAGCAGATCTGAGTGTTGGGGTAAAATCCCAAATAATAATGGTGGGTCTGGTGACAAAATATTGAATGTAATCAAAGTAGAGAGAGAGTAATGTGGAAATCATCTGCCCCACAGATAGGGGGATGAGGGTTTTAGGGGGTGGAGAGTGGGTACTGGTGAAGGTATGAGTGTTTCATTGTATGACCGAGACTTAAACCTGAAAGCTTTGTAACTGCTCTCAAGGTGATTCAATAAATAAAATTATAAAAAAATTAAAAAAATCATGAGATTGTATACATTAAATAAGTACAGTTTTTTCTATGTATAAGAGCACTGTGACAAAGGCACTCATATCTTTGATGAAGTGGATGTAAAATGTAATAAAGCTGAGTCACAGAATATAGCTTCAGAAAAATCAAGAAATGGTGTCTAGTGTTCAGACCATAATGCTCTTTTTTAAAAAAAAAAGTTTTTATTGAGTGAAACTTGCTTAGAAATATGTGAGAGGAGAGAGTAAGAGGGCAAATAAATGTACAAGAGAGAACATAGGCTTCTCCAGAGTGGAAGTAAGCAAACAAAGAAATATAGAGACAAACAAGTAAGATATGTGTTCAAAGAAAAGGTCGGGCCTGAAGACCAAGCATAAATTGAGAATTTTTTAATTGAAACATAAAAAAATTAATCATGATGATCCCTGAATCCATATGGCCCCCTGAGCATTGTCAGGAGTGATCCCTAAGAACAGAGCCATGAATAAGCCCTAAGCACTGCCAGGTGTGACTCCCAAACCATAAATAAATAAATGCAATTTTAATTTTTTAGTTATTATGACTTACATTTTTACAATAGCCGTAATTGATAGGATTCATTAATACAACATCCAGACTACACCAACACCAGAGTGTCCATTTCCCTCCACTATGTTTCAGGCTTCACCCTCACATTCCTGATGCCTCAGCATCCCCTTCTCCTGCCCATTCCCACATCTCACTGCCATGGTAAGCTTAATTTTGCAGACCAGTTCTTGGATTCTGTTACTATTGGCCTTTACTTATTTCCCTACTATGTTTCTTTATATCCCACATATTCTCGAGAGATATACATATTCTGTATCTGTATCTCTCCTGGCCGACTTCACTCGGCATGATACCGTCCAGTTCCATGCACACAGTGGAAAATTGCTTGAATCCATCTTTTCTTATACCTGAGCAGTATTCCATTGTGTAAATATACCACAGTCTTGGACACTTTGATTGTTTCCAAGTTTTTTCTATTTTGAGTAGCACTGCAACAAAATGCTTTTTCTCAAATAGAATTTTTGGCCCTTGGGGTTGATGCCAAGAACAGGAATTTCTGAATTAGTGTGGTAAACATTCTCCCCCAGTATCTGGGATGTCTTTTTATCTTGGTCATCATTTCTTTTGTGGAGAATAAAATCACACATTAAGTTTATGTAGTTCCATTTAACTTTACTCCCAGTTGCTTCACCAGTGGAACTGAATCTTTGATGATGCCTCTAGATACGATGTCATGAAGGGTTCTGCCTATATTTTCCTCAATATATAAAGTAATTCTTTTCTCTTTAATCAACCATCCTGTCTCCTAATTCATCCTGAAGATTATTTTGGAAATAGTTGGTGAGGTTAATACAAGGAGGACTCCCTCGTACATGTTTGCTGCCCGCTCAGTGAATAAAGCATGTACTTTCAACAATAAAATTATAATATCATATGATAAACCTATCTGCATTTTTAAAAATGCAAAACTACAAAACTAATTTGAAAATTAATTCACAAATACATTTATAGACATTATCAATTTTAAATCTATTGTGATATAAAAGTAAAACACACATTTTT
>JAOXYA010051245.1:0-12202 GCA_028565675.1 Sorex palustris | reverse complement strand
GACAGGCACTTTTCTTCTCTCTCTATCTATCTCTCTCTCTCTCTCTCTCTCTCTTTACTTTTGGACATTGTGGTTTACAATACAGATATTGATAGGTAATCTGGTATACCCTTTTACCTATTTTTAGTACTCAGTTCTTAGTACTTAGTACTTTAGTCCAGCGTGATCATTTTCGACTATTATTGTCATACTGGTCCCTCTCTATCTTACTCACCATCTACCCCTCCACACACACTTGGTTGACCCCCAGCCCAGAGCTGAAATTGCCAGAAGTCAACAGGGCTGGAGTGGCAGAGGTTTGGATGGAGATGCTGCTGGGGAATGTGGAATTAACGGGGCCATGGGGAGTTGCAGGGTGAGAGGTGACACATGCTGAAATATAGAATAAAGAGTTTCCAGAGTGTAGAAGTCAGTAGGGCTCATCACACACAAGGGAAGCATTTCACGTAGACCTGAGACCTCAGTGGGATTCCATCCATTTCAACCCAATGGATTTCACTTCTTGAATTGTTCTGATGGTGAATTAATGACAATTACAAGACAAAAGCCCCGACTATCCAATTAGCATCAAATTCATTTCAGCTCCTTCCTCTCATTGAGTTGAGGTGAAAGGCTTTTAGACAATGTTGGCACTTCCCCTAACACCTTGCCATTTTCACTCCCCCTATTCTGTGCTGGTTTAAAGATGGGAGGGGTATAGGTCGTTAAGGATTGCTGTTCCGACACACCTCCTGGATAGCTGGTTCACCTAGACTACATCTGGATAGCTGGTTCCAGCTGACTACATCTGGAACCACAAACTGGTTCCTTACTCTCCTGTGCCTCTGTCTTCTCAAAGGTCAGATGGGGCTGGTGATCCACTGCTTGATCAGTACAGTACTTTGGAGGAAGAATGGCAGGTGGGCTTATCTCTGAGAGAATTGTTTTGGGAGCATTGTGTGAAGGCAGACCTAAAAAAACCCAGGCCGAACACTGCATAGAGGGTGCGGGGATGAACTGATGATGCCTGTCATGGCCACGTGATTGGAACAGGTGAGCCAGACTCAGACTCAGAGTCTTCAGAGCCACAGAAGCCAGGCCTTCTCCCTGGCAGTGCTGAGTCTGCATCTGGATTGCAGAGACCTTCCCTGCTGTGGTCTCCTCAGACACTGAGCTAGCAAAGCATCTGTTTCTGCTCAAACTCCCTGGAGCTGGGGTTTCCATCACAGGAACTAATGGTTCTTCAACCCCATATTGAAGATTTCCAGTGTCCTATGTATCTTCAATTTTACTTCTTTTACTTGCCAATGTTCCACATGCCTGGTTGGAGCATCCTTGCGCACAGGCATCCGTTGCTGTCAGTGACAGCTGTGGCTCTGCTTGAGGACAGGATGGGTGAGCCTGGCCACTTGCCAGAAACATGTCTTGAATGTGACTATTTATAGGCAGTGCCAGGAGTGGTCACAGGCAGGAGGGACCAGCGGTAGGCAGGGTGGGGATATGGTGAAGTAGTGTTTTGTGGAGATGGGAGCATCCTTCTGGGAAGATGTCTGAGTGCTGTGGCTGGAGAGAGGGGATTGCTGCCCCACAATCTGGACATGCTTAATGCCCTGAGCCATGTACTTCTGCTGGCTCAGAGGCTAATTTTTATGGCAGGTGTATTTGCCACAAAAGTGTCAAGGTCAAAGTCAGTTAAATCACCAGGGACTGGGGAATTCAAGAAGCCAGGCGTGGCTCCAGTCTCTTCTGTTTGATGGATTGCAGGCTTCCCGGGCTGAGGGACCAGCGCTGAGTTTCTTGCTTTATTCCTACTCCTATGTGTTCTTGTCTCCTGGCTTGGATTCTGCCTGGAGCCCTGTTCTTATTTCTCACCAACATCTTCCCGCCACCTTTCCTAGGTGGCGTTTGCCGTTTGCCATCCCTTCCTCTGTCCCCCGCCATAGGCCCATCTGCAAAGATCTTTCCAGCCTGTGGCACTTCCACAAGCCCAGGGGTATCTTGTTTTTCTTCATAGTTCTCTGGCCTAGCACAACACAGGTGTCTAGGATTGGTGGCAGATCACCAGGCTTGGGGGTTCTCTTCGAGGGACTGCTGATCCTCCTGTCCTTCCCTCCGAATGGAATTTGTTGAAACTCAAATGTGGCATGTGTCAGAGTATATGATGATTTTTCTGCACATGACACATATAGGAACCACTAGATGACTCCAGCAGCTCTACTTTGGGCTGGGCACCTCCTATCTCCACCACCCAGGACTCAGCTTGCCCTGGCTCAGAGCTTCGAAGCTCCTGTGGGAACTTGAAATTGCGCTGGCTTTTCCCATAGTCCCTGCCCCCCTGATCTCCCCAGCCTTATTGTTTGAGGCTGATTTCCCAGCAGCCCCTGTTAAGATGAAGCAAGGAAAACATAGAAGAGCAGAGGAAGTGTAATGACAAATAAGAAGCCATATGTAATGAGAATTATGAAACTGTAGTGAAAATTAAGAAAATATGATGGGTACTGAGAAACTAAAACTGACCCCCTAATTTTAAACAACAGAAGGGAGGGAGAAGCATCCTTATATTACCCCAATTAATGGCGTTAAGGGCCCACCAGCACGACAGATTGATGGGAGCCCACTTGGCCCTACACATTGATGGGAATGCACAGGAGATGGTACCTGAAGGCCTCACCAAAAATGGGAAAGAGATACTGACACTGACTGTTTTCTCCTTGAGCACCTGAAGGCCATACCACATGGGAACGATGGATTGATTCTTTTTCTCTTACTTATTCCCTCTGTATCCCCTGTTTCACTGATAAGAATGTACGTAGCTTGTAGCCCATATTTGGAGGATAAAAGAGAGACCCTCTCAGCAAATGGGGCTCCAAGTATCTTTCTCTTCTGACTTGGGGTCCTCAGTGCTGAGCTTCTAATAAACTCACTATCCTATCTTGAGCTGCCTCTTTCTTTATCTGCGCTGTTTGCAGGCAAAACAGAAGAACAAGAGACAACAGAGAGGAAGAACTTGAGGGTCTTGGGGTGTGGGAATCCATAGAGCAAGAGGGTGGGCTCCTAATTATGGGGGACACAGGCATGAAGGTTCATTGGATTTTTACTGATCACTTTTTCCCAAAGTGGATGATACCACCCCCAGGGTCACCAAACAGTCCGGGGAGCATTTGTGGGGTATAATTGGGGGGATGTTTTAGGTTTGTTGGCCTTATTATTATGCTTTTGGTGGTGCTCACAGGCAAAGTTGCTCTCCTCCATTGTCTTTTGTGGGGAAAACACAACATGCTGTAACAGAACCTTGATCCCTATAATGCCAGATGCGCTCTCTGGGCTTATAGAAAACTCAATCAACAGAATTGAAAATAGAATGATCCAGCAAACTTTTGGAGCTTGATCGCCTTTCCTATGAAATAGGATCATGATAACATAGTGGGGCTGGAGCGATAGCACAGCGGTAGGGTGTTTGCCTTGCACGCAGCCAACATGGCCCACCCGAGTTCGATTCCTCCGTTCCTCTCGTAGAGCCCGGCAAGCTTCTGAGAGTATCTCGCCCGCACGGCCTGGTAAGCTACCTGTGACATATTCAATATGCCAAACACAGTAACAAGAAGTCTCATAATGGAGACGTTACTGGGCCCCCTCGAGCAAATCGATAAACAGGGGGAGGACAGTGACGGTGACAGTGGACATAGTGATTTTCTGGTTAATAGTGCATTTGAGGCACACAACAACAGAAATGGCATGAAATTTCTCAGTCCTGTTCACTCTTGATGACCCCTTCCACAGGAGATGTTAGTGAAGGAAGTGATCATTTATAGTTCACCTTATTGGAGTGATCATTTAGGGGAAAAGGTCATTAGACATAAATACTAGACTGGAAGAGACCTCTGATGTTCTTCCCTCAGCCACCTCCAAAGCCCAGATGCTCTTTTCTGTCTCTCAAGGAGAACAGAAGCCACAGCGGATGGTGAAGGGGGATATCTTGGGAATAGAAGAAAGGGGGAGAGCATGGGATGTGGGGAATGGAGGGGAATCTGCTCTGCTGGTCAAGGTATGCTCGTCTGAAGCCCATGTGAGTTGAGGGACTCCGGTACTGTTTGGCTACAGTGGGTAACCTTTCTGCTCCTTCATCATTGCACATAGATGCTGGACGCTGTGGAAATTCACTTCCGCAGTAGATACGTAGGACTTAAGAATTTCTTCCTAGATGACATGCTTATTTGGCTAAGGGAGGCGATTCACTCTCCAAACCCCAGCCCTACCCTTCATCTCACATGGGATCAGATGCTGGATGCTTTTCCAGCATGGAAAAGACTGAGGCAGGCAGAGTAGCTGGGAGCAGGACTGTGTTGATGGACACCCTTTAGTTCACCACAAGGGGCGTCCTTGCCTTGGGTGTCCAATCCACAGGACTGCTTCTGTTTCTCCTATTTGTAGAATGGTGCCTAGCACATTTACAATGGACAGTGTAGCCCATAATCCCTTCCTGGTTCTCTTTCCGTTGAGCTGACAAAAGGGGATTCTTGGAAGGTGGAGGGAGGGGATGTTGCTGCAAATATCTCATCAGAGAAGAGCTATTCCAGATCATCCGGTAGACGCTGCAGGTCTGTTTTCACTATCCTACTTCATAGGGTCTAACAGCAAGTGGAAGCTTACTCAGTGCCAAAGGCAACAAAATCCTCCTGCCCAGAAAGTCAAAAGGCCTGTAAGCGCCAGACAACACTGCATTCACCACAGGAAGCAGCTCTCAGCTTGGAGTATTTTCAAGGTCTGGGGTCAACTCTGAGAAGACCTTAGCAATGTCCACAAAAGGAAATCCTTCACGAAGTCTTGTAGCTCCTTAACTGAGGAGCTTTCAGTGGAATTCAAGAGACTGAGAGACAGATGCCAAGTGTGTGTGTGTGAGTGTGAGAGAGAACATGCATGAGAGAAAGTGAGCGAGGGTGAGAGCGAGAGTGAGTGAGAATGAGCGAGCGAGAGAGGGAGGGAGGGAGGAAAAGAGAGAAAGAGGGAGAGAGAGAGAGAAAGAGAGAGAGTATGCTATCCTCACAGCATTTTGGATGTTATAATGGAGGCAAGTGAAAAATAAAAAAAAAAGAATTCCTGAGTTGGGTTTCCTGTGAGTGAATGAGTGAGTGTGTGTGTGTTTGTGTGTGTGTGTGTGTGTGTGTGTGTGTGTGTGAGCTTTTTGGGTCACACCCAGAGTTGCACAGGGGTTACTCCTGGCTCATGTACTCAGGAATTGCTCCTGGCCGTGCTTGGGGGACCATATGGATGCTGGGAATCAAACCTAGGTCTGCCATGTGCAAGGCAAACACCCTACCTGCTCTGCTATTGCTCCAGCCCCCTGGATTTCCTTTTATAGGAAACCAGAACTGAGGGACTTTGCACGTACATGCAGCCTCTCCCACAGTACATTCCTTTCAATGCTTTGAGTACACGAAGGCAGAAACCAAATGGTGATGGCTCACAGTCAATGGTTACTGAAAAACAGAACTGAAAGGAAGAGCTTTAGGAGGTGATTTCTGTAGGTGGGTCTTTGGATTTTAGTTAGCTCTCTATTCATCTCACTGAATTGATCCCTTTCCCCCTGATACTTGGGTTTTGTGCAGGTCTCTGTTGAACCGTGTGTGTACAAACACAGCACATCATTTAGGGGGCTGGTGGAGCAGGGCCCAGGGGCGAGGCATGTGAAACATGGTTTCTTCTTGGTTCAGTGGATTTGGGGCCAGAAAGCAGCTATTTATAGGAGACTCCACAGGAGAACCTGACCTGGGCACCTATGAACCATACGCGATGTATACAGGGCAGTTTTCATCTTTGAGAAAACCATGAATCAATAGAGGAGATAAAATTACATTTGCTGAGCCTGTCAGACAAGCAACACTGGAAACCAATGAGGTGGTGAGAGCCTGCATGGGCCATGCCTGGCTCACGGGGAAACATCACTGCAAACAGGTTATTGGGAAGAAGACGGAGGCAAGTGAGGTAGATGAAAGGGGGGGCAGTGTTTCTTTCGGGAAGGAAGCACATCATTTGTTTGTCTTACACACGGAAACTTTCCCTGGCTAGTGATGTTTGAAGGTGAGATAAGATATGTGTGGAGAAAGTGAGTCAGTCTGTGCTGTCTCCAGCCTTCTGCTCACCTTGGGGCCTCCTCAGATTGCCACTTTTCATTTCTCTATTGACTTGCAAAAAAACTTTGAATAAAATTCTCTAGATTTTTTTCAAAAATCTCTCTCTCTCTGTGTCTCTGTCTCTGTCTCTGTCTCTGTCTCTCTCTCTCTCTCTCTCTCTTTCTCTCTCTCCACTCTAGAGAATTCCTTTTATGTGCAGCTCAAAATCACCCAAACGAGCCCTGGGCCACCCCCCAGTGGTGACATTCAAACACCCCTAGAGCTGGACCTAGCATGTGGTGAGGGGACCATGTGGTGCCAGAGTTCGAACTAGTGTTGGCCATCTGCAAGGCTGGTACATTAAACCTTGTACCGTCTCTCTAGCTCCTACGACTACTTTTTGTTTCGTTTTGGGGGCTTAAGTGAGTTCCTGGGCTTTCTTTTTGTTCTGTGCTCAGAGATCACTGCTGGCAGGACTTCGAGGATCATCTAGGGCACCAGTGATCAAACCCAGATCAGCCATGTGCAAACACTCTACCCATGGTACTGTTTCTCCGACCCCTACAACTACCAATTGATTCATAGTGATTAATATTGCTGCCCTCTCTGTTCCCGTCTCCATATTACTTTATATCTGTGGGTTTAGCTGCCTTACATTGTCTTCTGAAATCACAGAAAAACTTTTCTGGGCCTCCACAAAGGGTTGTGAAGCCGCAGCAAAGAGCTCCTAGGCTGCACTCACGATGGTGTGATTATGTAAATATTATTCAGACAGGATTGAGCAGCATGATTACACCCGAGGGAAACACAGTACCCGATCATTAGGGTTGGCAGTGATTGTGATCAAAAGCCTGAATTGATGTGGAACAGGAAACGAGGGTGGCAGGGTCTAATCTTAACCCACAGTCCTGGAGCTGTGCATGGTCCGACCAGTGCCCACCCGCCATGGACGCAGAAGGGGGGTGATTTAAGAATGACACAACAATTTTATACACACTGCACTGTATCTTCCAACTACTGTGTTTTGTCTTTCCAATGACAGTTAAATCTTTATTAACTTGCTTGACCCTAACAAAATAGGACCAGTAGATGATCCTATTGGACTAGAGATATTGCAAACAAATTGCCGAGCCATTCAGAGAGATCTGGATGGTGGAATCTTGGGCACTTTAGCTAGGACATCTGTTTTCGAAAATTCCCTATGGCTTCTGTGTGGAGAAGAGCTAGGACGGACTCAAGAATGGAATCTGGTGGGGGTCGGAGCGATAGCACAGTGGGTAGGGCATTTGCCTTGCTTGTGGGTTCAATTTCCAGCCTCCCATATGGTCCCCAGAGCACTGCCAGGAGTGATTCCTGAATGCAAAGCCAGGAGTAAGCCCTGTTCATTGCTGGGTATGATCCAAAAAGAAAAAAAAAGAGGAATCTGGGAGCTGTGTCAGGAGGCTTGTGAGACGCAGTCAAGGCTGAGTCAGGGACCAACTAGAAATGCAGGGAAATGGACAGGAGGGGAGAGTGCTATGGAAGAGCAGGTGCCAGTGTGAGTCATGCCCCTTGTTGAATCACAGCTCTGCACAGGAAGTTATAGACCGGTGCTTTGTTGATGCTTTAGGAACCATCCAGAACTGAAGCTTTCTGCCTTGGGTGCACAATGGAATCTCTTGGGTGCCTTAAGGAACACTAAAGATGGTGGTCCACTCCTAAGAATTCTGAATTGATTGGTCAGAGGATTGCTTTAGGCACTGGGATTTTGAAAAGCTGCCCAAAGCCTGAAAATTCACACTTAGTTGGGAGACACATACTTGCTTCTGCAGGCAAGATATCATTAAAGACAGAGCTTATCCACGTCCCAGACACTCAAACCTCAGTGGCCATACTCCTCCAAGCCTAGGGTCTAGTTTGTTCTGAGCCCACAAGTTCTCTTTTAACTCTTGAGTTGTACTTTACAAAATCAGCCACTGGAGCGCAAAACATAGATCTAAACCTGTTTTTCATCACTTGATCACTTGACATCCTATTACTCATTGATTTGCTCGAGCAGGCGCCAGTAACATCTACATTTGTCCCTGTCGCATGCTAGTGTAGCCCAATGGCGTCTGCTCATTCAAGGAACATGAAGAACCTCAAACGGATCATTCAGGGTATTGACAAAGAAGTCTGACCATCTTGTAGGTGGGTGGTGGCAACGTGATCTTTTGACATCCCGTGGAATCCAGTCAGTAATAGCTCTAGTCCAGCCGTCGTCTCCAAATCTCATTACATGTCCAGCCCATCTGACTTTTGATGCCTTGGCAAACGAGACAGCATTCCTGATTCTTGACCGTTGATGGAGGTCGGAACTCGGGATTCTTTTTCTCATTTGAGTGAAGTGTGATACTCCAAGCATAGCTCATTCGATTCCTCTTTGGGAGACCTGAATAGCGTTCTCATCCTGTTTTCGTAGGGCCCACGTCTCTAGGCATATGTTAATGCATGAAGAACAGTGGAATCAAAGAGATGTGCCCGGAACCAGAGGTTCTTCGTCCTCTTAGCTATTCCTTTGACTCTCTTGAAGGCGTTCCAAGCCGCACTCTTCCTCCTGTGCAACTCAGGTGCCAGGTCATTTATCATGTTAACTTCTTGACCTAGGTACACTTAACTGTTGCATTTTGAGATGTTTGTTCTTTTGAGAGTGAATGGAACATCAGTAACAAGACTGTTTCTCATAAACATTGTCTTTGTGAGATCAGCTGAAGTCTGACCTTTCCACACTCATGGTCGAAGTCGGCCAGCATTTGTGCTACTTGGCTAATGTTTGGTGTTATTAGAACGATTGTCATCAGCGAAGCGGAGGTGGTGTAGTTGCTGACCAGCTATCTTCACTCCCATTTCTTCCCATTCTAGTCATCACATGACATTCTCGAGGGGGGCACTGAAGAGTTTCGGTGAAATGGTATCACCCTGCGGGACCCCTCTCTTGACATGGATGATCACTTCCTTGTAGAATGGTGAGATCCTGTTAATGAATCCATAATATAACTCACGGAGGATCCTGATGTATTGAGTTTGAATGCCCTGTTTGGCTAGGGCTTCGCTGACCGCTTCCATCTCAACAGAATCAAAGGCCTTCTTTAAATCAATTAATGTTAGACAGAGTGGCATCTTGAACTCCCGAGAAACCTCAATGAGCTTGGTTATCGTGTGGATATGGTCGATCATGCTGAATCCTTTTCGGAACCCGGCTTGCTCGCATTGTTGTCCTTCATCTAGTGATCTACCAATCCTATTCAGGATGACTTGAGTGAACAGTTTGTAGATGATAGACAACAGGCAGATCAGGTGAAAGTTGCCAATGTCATGGATGTTTCCCTTCTTGTACAGTAGTACAGTCCTGCTAGTTTTCCATTGGGATGGAATCTTGCATTCAGACAGGTAGCATGTGAAGAGCTGAGCCAGTGTATTGTGAGTATTGGTGGCAGGTTCTTCAGGAGTTTGGGCCTGACCTTGTCTGGCCAGGTGCTGTTCGCTTCTTTCCCAATGAAATGGCATGTCAGATTTTGGAAGGGAGAACGTTGGGAACGACATATCCATCCTGCAGAATTTGGTATGTGGGCAGGTGGAAGTGGCTATCGAAGAGATCCGAGTAGAATTTATGGGTAATTTTCTCCATTGCCCTTCTGGAGGATGTGACAGATCCATCAGGATGTCGGAAGGCAGTCATCTTGGTCTTGTAGTTGGTGAAGGACAGGTGGGCTTTGCAAATGCTTTTCCCGGTTTCTGCCATATCTGCCAGCACTGCTGCTCTCCTCTCTTTGATGTCTTCCTTTATCACTTCTCTGTACTGCTTTGCAAGCTCAGATGTTTGCCTGTGGTTGCCTGAGGCTTGTGCCAAGCCATGTTGGTGAATAAGCTCAAGAGTTTTTGAAGAAAGAGGCTAGAGCAATGGCACAGCAGGTTGGGCGTTTGCCTTGCCAACGCAGCCAACCTAGGTTTGATTCCCAGCATCCCATATGGTCCCCTGAGCACTGCCAGGGGAGATTTCTGAGTGCAGAGCCAGGAGTAACCCCTGTGCATCTCCGGGTGTGATCCAAAAAAGAAAAAAAGTTTTCAAAGACAGGCATGTTTTTGTGGCTATCTCTTTCTATCCACCACTACCTCCATTACCTAGCAGCCACCTTGCTCCAGGATGCTTTCTGGATGTTAGGGCTGAGACTCACACACGAGTGAAGCTCCCACAGAACCAGGTAAGCGGAACTCTAAGACCTTGGACTCCAGGCTGAAAGGACCTGGGAACAGAGATCCTCTGCCTACTTCTGCCAACCACAGGTGATCAAGGCATTACAACCAGGAGCCCTACCCTACCCTGCCCTGTCTGCTTTCGCAAACTGCTGGCGACCCATGGATTACACACAGAAGAACCACCCTTCTGGTACTAGATAAATACCTCACTGGCAGACCTCCACTGCCTTTACTACCTCCATTACTCAGCCGCCGTAACGCTCCAGGCCACTTTCTGGACACATCATAAAACACTTAATACCCATCTTCCATGATTGCCGCACCATATTTGATAGGATTCAAATATGGTTTGAACCACAAGAACACCTGAAAGGGAGATTAGAGGCCACCCAAAAGGCTCTCTCCCTCTTGGAAAGCCTGGCAAGCTACCGAGAGTATACTACCCACTTGGCAGAGCCTGACAAGATATCCGTGGCATATTCGATATACCAAAACCAGTAAATATAATGGGTCTCATTCCTCTGACCCTGAAAGAGCCATCAATACGGCAGCATTAAGAAGGATGAGGAAGGAGAGGCTAATAAAATCTCAAGGCTGAACTAGGCTGCCAAAATGAAGAAAGACAAAAATGATTGTCTGTACTTGAAATGCATACATGCTGGCATCGAATGCATCCATCGAGGACCTGATGGTACAAGCGCAAAAGATTAAGTACGACATCATTGGTCTGACCGAGACAAGAAGGCATCAATCACATCACGCCGTTTTTGACACTGGAGAAGAATTTTTCCTTGGAACATGCAACAAAAGAGACATCAGAGGTGTCGGTGTCCTTGTCAAAACAAACTTGGCCATGAGTATTGATTCATTCGAATACCTAACAACCTGAATCAGATGATTACACTTGAATAGATGTGGCTCACTGCCAGCAGTTTCTATCTTCGTTGTCTACGCATGAACATCCAATTATGATGAAGAAGAAATTAAGAAGTTCTACATGGGGCTGAAGAAGTTCTATAAAGAAGACCACACCCTCTACAAGATCACTGTTGGTAAATTTTAATGCCAAGATAGAACTGAGAAGATCACCTGAAGACCTCCACATTGGGACCCATGGCCTAGAATGAAACGAACAGGGTCACAGACTGTCTGAGTGCATCATGTTGTTGACCAAGACCATTCATGGTAACTCACAGTTCCAAAAGGCCAAATCTAAATGTTGGACGTGGGAGTCTCCTGGTGGATGGTTCCACAACGAAATTGACCACATCATATTCAATCGACGGTTTTGCCTGACTGATGTCACTGTTGTCCTGAAATTCCAAATGGGATCAGACCACCATCTCCTTCGTGCAAAATTCTACTTCACGGAGCGGGGAGAAAGGGCTGCAAAGTTTAAGAAGAGAATCCCCAGAACGACCACCAACTGGGAGCTCTTCGGCACTACTGCTGCAACATGGGAAGATGCCATCGTTGACAACATTGACGAAGAATATGATCAACTGGTTCAGCACCTCCACGATTGTGCGAGGAATGCTGAGAGAGAGAGAGAGAGAGAGAGAGAGAGAGAGAGAGCCACAAAAAGACACCTGTCTTCAAAAACTCTTGAGCTCATTCGCCAATGTGGCTTGGCGCAAGCTTCATTCAACTGCAAGCAAACATTCGAGCTCGCAAAGCAGTGCAGAGAAGAGATAAAGGAAGACCTCAAAGAGAGAAGAGCAGCAGTGCTGGCAGGTGCGGCAGAAGCTGGAAAAAGCATTCGCAATGCCTGCCTGTCCTTTTTCAACTACAAGATCAAGATGACTGCCCTATGACATCCTAATGGATCTATCACATCTTCCAGAAGGGCAATGGAGAAGATTATCCATGACTTCTACTCAGATCTCTTTGATAGCCAT
>JAOXYA010051231.1:0-12203 GCA_028565675.1 Sorex palustris | reverse complement strand
TGTGCTTGCCAAGGGCATGGTTGATACGGGCATGCATGAGCAGCGCCCAGCTGCCTTAATCCTCAGGCTCAGGAAGACGACACTCTTCCTCTTCCGGCCATGGGTATCTTTTGCCAGATCGTCTAATATCTTTCAATCCTAAATTCCCTTCGGAGCGCTCCTCTCCCTAACTCTTCCCACAGTGATTCAATAAATAAATATAAGAAGAAAAAACAAATAAATAAAATTATTAAAAAGATGTATAACGAGGAAAAATTATATATATAAATTGTACATATATATTAGATGCATAATAATAACTTCAGTCCTTTGATCTATCTCCCTAGTACCATTGAGAAAAAAAATTTTTTTGGCCATATATGTTTTGGGCCATACCTGGTGGTGCTTAGGGCTTATATTTGGCTCTGTGCTCAGGGGACCATATGCAGTTCACGGCATTGAATCCAGGTTGGCCGTGTGCAAGACAACTGTCCTAACCACTATACTATCCCACGAGACCCAAAGCTTCATTTTTTTTTAATGCTGCTTTCTGACTTGTGCACAGTGATTTTCAGTTCCTCACCAAGGAAAGCCTGCTTCATCCTGTCACGCAGTGAGCACAGATGGAACCACAGACGCCCTTTGACATGTGATTTTGATTTGATTCCTCTTAAGAAGTTTAGGTCTCAATGCACGAACTCCTCCAAGTGGATTTGCCACATGCAAAATACCAACCTTTGTGGTAAAGGTCAACAGTTCCACTAGCAGGGGTTGGAACAGCTTAGTTTTATTAGAGGCTGTGCTGTAGGAGAGCCTGGGATGGTGTAAAAATTGCTGAGCCATAATAAATGCCCTTAGAGACCATCCTTGCCAGTTTGAACCACCAGATGTTCTAATCTTACTGTTTTGAAATGAGAACATTTAAATCCCATATTTATGGGTGAAATATTTTTATTAGAACTATATGGCTTTAAAATTTTTTTTTTTTTTTTGTGGGGAGGGCCTCACCTGGTGGTTCACTCTTGGTAGTGCTTGGGGGATTATGTGGGTCCTGGAATGAAATCCAGTGCTCCAGCATGCGAAGCATGCACTTCAGTCCTTTGATCTATCTCCCTAGTACCAAATATATATGTAACCATTGAGAAAAAAAGTTTTTTGGCCATATCCAGTGATGTTCAGGGGTTACTCCTGCCTCTGCTCTCAGGAATCATTCCTGGTGATTGGGGGACCACATCGGGTGCCAGGGAACAAATCCAGGTTGGCCACGTGTGTTAAGGCAAAAATGCCTTACCCTGTTGTACTATCTCTCTGGCCCCAAGAAATGTGTCCCCCCACCAAACCTCCAGAAAGAATTTCAATTTCAAGGAGAGAATATAACTTTGTCGATTTAATTTCCTGAATGATGTCTATCTAATATGATAAAAATGTTTTCCCAGGGGATATTCCTGGCTCTGTGGTCAGGAAGGACTCCTGACTGTTCTTGGGGGACTGTATGTACTGCTGGGGATTAGAGCCAGGGGTGGTAGGATTCAAAGCAAGCAATTAACCTGTGGACTATTTTGCTGACCCTGGTTTCTCATTTTTTTAATTAATTTTTTTTATTATATTGACTTTTCATGGGCTTAATTCCAATTTAAATTTTACAGTGAAGATTTCATCTTTTAAAATTCATATCATTTTTAAAATTTATGCCAAATTCTATTAATTATTGCTTGTGCCACTGGGAATTTCCTTTTGTAATCATTTTTTTAAAAATTTTGTTTTGTTTTATTTTGGGGTCAAACTTTGTGGTACTCAGGGGATAGTGGTGCTGGGGATTGAACTTGGGGCTTCTGCATGTTCTCCATCCCCTTCAAGTCATTTACTTGCACTCTCTCCTCTTTTTTTGGACATTGTTTGTTAGTCTAAATTTCCCAGACCAGCTCTTCCATTCTGAATTTTACTGTAAACACTGGAGTTCAACTTTAATAAATTTATGAATTGGTTAAAAAATTATATTTATATTTATTTCTAAAGTAGCATTGATAAATAACTTCCAATTTTAGCATCATTTTTTCTTAAAATATTTTTTAAAAAATGTAATAACACCAATCTTTTAGAAGGTAAATAGTTCCTCATACTGGCAACTGATTTAATTTGAAGCTGTAATACCCTTAATCTTTGTCCTGCTCTTGATTTACACTTATCTTTCTAGATGATATGCAGCTTTCTCTGCATAACTCCTATCAGAAAAAATAGAAGAAGAAGAAGAAAGAAAACCCCCACTTCTTAAAAAAAAATAGTTCTCTGCAGCCAGGAACAGATGCCAGATATTCTGACTAGGAGCGTTGGTGCTGACAAGTTCTTTCCCATGAGATAATATACAGAGGTCAGTGTTGTGGACTCTTGAAATAATCTCTTTGGATTAGCTCCTACATGAAATAGTAGATTTCTCAGTAGACTGAGATCAGCAAGTCATTTTATTACCAGTTTGGAATCTCTAATCCAGAAACCTATTTGATTTATCACCTTTTTTTCAGGAAAAAAAAAAAAGAAAGAAAAACCAGAATCTGGAAATCTACCTTGTTTAAGTACACATAGAGAAAATACCTTTGTTTACCAGGGTTACTATCACCTTTCTGGAGTCTTCCAGTGTCCTTATTCTGGAGGTAGGGTAGTATCACCACTCTGAGAAAGAGGACATTAGCCCATGGCTCAGGAAAAGCAAGAAGTGGGAACAGGAAGAAAGGAGCAATAACTTGCATGACACCTTTTAAATGAGTCTCTAAAAAAGTATCCTGGGATGCATTTTGTTTAATAACTAAAGTCATACTTTGTGTTGCTTTCAAAGTCACTCAGTTAAAACCTGTGTACAGTTTCTTCTTCAAAAACCCTGATAAAAAAAAAAATGTAGTGCATCTTTAGAAGCAGTAGGCTATTAGTGGATTAGGGTAGGAAACATTCTCTGCCCTAATCCACTTTTCTTCAAATTTAAGCATCAACAAAGGACAAGGGGTGTGGGAAGGAATTGAGAACAGATTGTGGTGGACACACAAGCTTGGTGAGGATGGCTCTCCAAGGAACTTAAAACCAGATAAACTGGTTCTTCTCCATGCTGGGTAAGCTCTCTGCAGTATGGCCCTGCCACCTCCTATTGCTTTTGCTTGCAAATGTACAGGGAAAACAATACTTATAAAATCAAAAGGGACATTTAGGCTTTAGCTTCCCTTGAAAATAAAAGCCAGATCTTATAACTTTGACTTTACTGGGAGCCAAATACAGCTTTCCCTACCAGGTCCCCAAGCTGGGCAGCTAGCTGCTCTGGGTATATACGCACACACTTGATGACTGGTTTCTAATAAAAGATAACTCAACCCCACAGAATCACCAGTGTGTCATTTGGGTTTAGACAGATATTGAGAAGCCTGTGCAGGGCAAAAGAACAATTGATGTGCAGGGTTCACCAACGTAAAACAGATTTCAGACTAGATTGAAAGCAACGTGTATATAGGTTTGTTTCGAACTGACCTGTAAAACAAAAAGCATTTTACAAGTCGGACCTCATAATTCCTATCTTAAACTGCAGGTGTCTTCCTCCCACCACACTGGTTACCTCTTTACCCCCAGCTGCTTGGAGCTTTCTGGGTGCAAGGATGGTATTTACTGTCTTGCTCTAACAAGGATGTTGGTAATTTTAAAATTCTCTGGCTTTTAGCTTGTGACGTTATTATCCTGCTCTGTGCGTATTTTCTTTCTCTTAAAAAATTTTTTTTTCTGGTGGGGGGTGACTTTGGGTCACACCTGACTGGCTCTGTACTCAGACGTGACCTCTAGTAGTGCTGGGGGAATGTATGTGGTACTGGGGATGGAACCTGGGCCTGCTGCAGGCAAGGCAAGTGCTTTACCTTGTACTTTCTTTCCGGCCCTAAGTGCCTGTTCCTTTTTGGTTTTCGATTTCTAACATCCCAAAAGGTCTTCATGGACTGTTGTTTTTCTCATTGATTCTCCCTCAGTAAAATGTAGACAGTGATATTCAAAAGCAATTCTGGGAACAGAGGAAAAGAAAGATCCACAAATCTCCTAGGCAATTTAGATAATTTTAATGTTTTTATGAATATCAGTGAGTGAGCTAGGCATCACAATCAACAATGTTCAATGACCTTTTTTATTACCTGAAAACGATAAGGCAAATCAGTCCAGCTTTTGACCACAACAAAAACCCAAATACCAAACTGAAATAAATACCAGCCAGCTGTGTTGAAGTGAGGAAAAGGCAAGAGAGATGCTTGCCTTGGGAGTAAAATTCAAGGGAACATCAAAAAAACTAAACCAAAAAAAAAATCCACAGAAAAACAAAAAGGTAAAACCAAACCCCAAACAACCACATTTCACAGATTAGGATAAATTGTATATTTTGGGGGGTGCTCTAGGTCATTCTTTGTGGTGCTTGGGGATTGAACCTGGGATATCTACACAATCACTTTGAGCCTTCTCCCTAGCATGCAAGTGATATTTTAATGTAATGTCCTGTAAAATAAATTTAATGCAGACATTTATGACATGAGGCCTGCAGATGTTAGTGCCCAAGCTTTCTGCCTTGCAAGCATGACTAGGAGTTTAATCCTCTGTGTGCAGGGGTCCCAGTGACTTTGCTATCTGGAGCCACCTGGGCCCTGCAGATTGCTGGGACCCCATAGTCAGTGCATCTGAGTACCACAACTAATATATATGCCCCAGGTTAGCATCACAAATTGAGCATATGTACCATTTTCGATCATGCCAACAACAGTAAAGTAAGAGAAGGAGAGAATCCGTGCTGAGCAAAACAATGAAACTTAAATAAAGACAGGATCAGCAGCAGTGCTTTATCGGGCCCCATACTGGACCCTGCAAGGGAAAAGGAAAAAATCAGAGATAGGCTTCCTGTCTTTATCTGGAGGTCTGGTATTTTTGTTAGCCACGATCCATTCTGCATTAATTTCCACCCACTCAAATGCTGCCTTGGTATAGTGATTTGCTTGAGCTTTCTGTGCTTCCTTAAATCGCGCATCCAAGACTTAGTGTCCTGTTCAGTTTCACCCAGGTCCAGACCCTGGTAGCCAGAACGGTTGGGGCTAGTGGCAAGGATTGAAGGTTCTTGTCCCCAAATAGGTTAACTTCTGAGAGATATTACAGAGGGTCTGTTGATATTACAGACTGTTGATATTACAGGTCTGTTGATATTACAGATATTACAGACTGTCTGAGAGATATTACAGAGGGTCTGTTGCATGCCTTGCACTCGGCAACTGAAGTTTGATCTTCGGCATTCCATATTGTTCCCTGTACCACGTTAAGAATAATTCCTGAGTACAGAGTCAGGAGCAACCCTTGAGCACAGCTGGGTATGTTCCCAGAATAATCCCCGCCCCCCTAACCCCCTCCCCCCTCCCCCCACCAACAATAACCAAAAAAGGTTAATTTATGGGAAACTTTTTCTTTCTTTTTTTTTTCCTTTTGGGTCACACCCAGTGATGCTCAGGGGCTACTCCAGGCTCTGCACTCAGGAATTTCACCCAGGTCCAGGCCCTGCTAGCCAGAATAGCAGTGGCAAAGTGGCTAGTGGAAAAGGATAGAAGGACCATATGGGATGCTGGAGATTGAACCTGAGGCAGCCGTTTGCAAGGCAAACATCCTACCCTCTGTCCTATCATTCTGGCCCCATCTTCGGGGAAACATTGAAGAATGATACTTTAAGTGGGGCAACCAGTGTCCAAGATTTTGGTTCCTTGATTTGGGGGTGGGCTGGAGCGATAGCACAGCGGGTAGGGCGTTTGCCTTGCATGCAGCCAACATGGCTGACCGGTTCGATTCCTCTGCCCCTCTCGGAGAGCACAGCAAGCTACTGAGAGTACCTCGGCTGCACAGCAAAGCCTGGCAAGCTACCCATGACGTATTCGATATGCCTAACAAGTGTCACAATGGAGCCGTTACTGGGCCCGCTGGAGCAAATCGATGAGTAATGGGAGGACAGTGACAGTGACAGTGACTTGGGGGTGTAGTCCCAATGAGCCGCTCTTGCTCTTTGTAATTGTTTAAAACCCAAAGAATGCAAGATTCCTTGTCTATCTTTCCCCACCAAAGACATCCTAGGATCCAACTCCTCCAAGACATTAACAAAACAATGAAAGACACCCTTAGGCATATTCCCACTCAAAAGATCACAATCAAAAGTTTCTCCTTCCTCGGAAGTTGCCCCTGACCCTTTCCTTGCTGGCCTTGGCTGGAGCGGGCCTATGCGGTTTCTTGCGATGCACCACCTTGGTCCAGCCGCCCTCGCTGACCTTGTTCTCGCCCTCACTGGTCCGTGCGTCCGTCTCCGCGTGCAGGGGCATCCCGGGGATGGTCCGCGGGCCACGGCGCTCATTATTGGCGCTTTTCTTGAGCGGAGCCGGAGAAGGCCCGTAGAAGTTGCCAGAATACCTCTCCCGCGACGGCGTGGAATGCTGGCTCTTCCCCGCGTACCTTCCCCTCGGAGAAGAATTGAGCGAGACGCTCCCGCGGTCGCCTTTGCTCCGGCTCCGACCCGCGTAGCGACTCCCCTCCGACGAGGTGTCGGCAGCGGTGGCGTGGAGGCTGGAGAAGCCGCTGTCCCTGGAGTTGAGGTGCAGGGAGGAGAAGTTCTTGGTCAGACCCAGGCCGTACTGCGTTGGCGAGGAGCTTCGGGAAGCGTTGATGGGCGTGATCTTCAGGGGCACCGGGGTGCGCCTCACGGCTGCTGCATAGGAGTCCTGGTCGTTCAGGTAGGGGAAGAACGGACAGCCCAGGATGGGGTTGCTCTGCGAGCGCTGCAGAGGCGAGGTGGAGGCGATCTGTCGTAGGCGCAGCGTGTCCAACCACTGGCAGTCTGCGCCTGGGCGAGAAAGGGAGCTGAGCACCTTCAAAAGTCTGATTTATAGGCCTGTCTTGGCATTTAGACTCCCAAGCATCACCAGGTGTGATCCCAGTGAGAAGAGCCATGAGTAAGCCCTGAGCATGGTTGGGTGTGGTCCACAAACCAAAAAACAAATTAAATTGGCCAATTTTAAAGGCAATGTATTTCTTTATTTTGCTTTTTTTTTGGGGGGGGTCACACCTGGCGATGCTCAGGGGTTACTCCTGGCTCTGCACTCAGGAATCACTTCTGGTAATGCTCAGGGGACCATATGGGATATTGGGAATCGAACTTGGGTTGGTGGCGTGCAAGGCAAATGCCCTATCTGCTGAATTATCGCTCCAGTCCCAATGTATTTATTTTTTAAAATTTTATTGATTCCTGCTCGGTATTTTTTATGTCCATAAGCTTATAGTTTTAATTAGTATTTTTATTTGAAATAGTGTCAACTTCATATGCTGTTGTAAACAGTAATGAGGCCATGCCTGTTTGGGATGCCCGACCATCCATAAACATTCTAGACCAGGTAAAGGGACACTTCTGTTACACTTCAAGTATAGTCTTTTTTTTTTGGGGGGGGGGACACCTACTCCTGCTCTGGGCTTACTCCTGGATCTAAACTCAAAGGATCACTCCTGGTGGTCCTGGGGAAAACCTATGAGATTCCCGAGTGATCCCAATAAGGCAAGAGCCTTACGGGCTCTGTGATCTCCCTGATCCCTACAAAGACATTTTAAAAATGAAGCATTTATACTTACCCAAAGTTACTCATGCTTTCTGCCATGGTTCCATAGGCTTTACTTGGGACATTACTTCATTTAATTTTTCCAAATATCATCTCAGATAAATACTACTCTCTAATTGCCTAGAGGAGGAGACTGGAGCTCAGGAGGCTAGTAACTAATTAGAGCTAATAATTCCAGGCCTTTCTGTATCCAGGTCTCATCTTTTCAGCTATGTTATCATTTCTAGATAACAGAAACTGTATGTTTGGATGGCAAGGCTGCGTGTTTGGATAGCAAGGGCATGTTTAGTAAACAAATATATATTGCTAATAAGCACTTTTAAATCTGTGAAAATTGTAGAATAATTTGGGTTTTAATCATTAAGATAACTAGAGATGGTTTGAAAGGAAGGCTGTATCTCCAGAGAGATTCCTAATAGTGAGAAATACAAAATGTTTTTTGCATGAAAAGAAAATAAGTCTTCATGGAAAACAAGGAGGACTTAGGGTAAAAGAAATGGTGTGTGTGTGTGTGTGTACGCGTGCGTGTGCACGCATGTGTGTGTTTGTGTGTATGTGTACGGTGGGGGGAGGGGCAGGGCATAGCTTAGAGTACTGCAACACATGCTCTTTGCTCTGAGTTCACAAGGCCTTGAGTTTGATCTCCAGTTCTGATTGCCTTCTATCAACCACCTCACCTCAGGCCTGCACAGCAGTGGTTGAGTATTAGGGGTGTCCCTGATTCCCCCAATCACTGTGGGGGTCTTCGAAGGGAAAAAAATCAATCAACTTGTAAAAATATAACAAAGGAAGGGGCATGGGTACAACTTGGTGGCAGACAATTTTCTTGTGTGTGTGCTAGCAGCAGTAGCACATAAGCCAGTTTCCCTGCATGTGTAATGTCCTTGATTCAATTTCTGTAATTGCAAAAGTGCAGTGCGTAGAGTCAGCCTTGCATGCTGCTGACCTGAGTTCAATCCTGAGCACCCTATATGATCCCTTAAGTCCTGTCAGGAGTGATCCTTGAGCTCAGAGCTGGGAGTAAATCCTGAGCACCACTGGGTATGACCCCAAACAAACAAAATATAATTAAAAAATTGTTTTAAATTAGAAAATAAAATAAAACGTTGGGGTGGGAGATAGTACAGTGCTTAGGGACCATACCTAGCACATGCCTTACCCACCCGGATTTAATCCTATCACATGTTCCCTTAACATCCCCAAATGCCCCCAAGCACTGTCAGCGTAGCCCTAGTAATTCATGGCATCACACACACACACACACACACACACACACACACACGGGAAATAAAAGAAAATAACTCACGGAAAGCTACATGTTAGTGAGTAAACAGGTTCCTCACACCTAGGATATTTCCTGTCTTTCCTGGGGCCTGAGCTATATGTCCATCTAGAGTGTTCTGCTAGCCAGGTAGAGACTCCAGTGAGGTACTGTATATGCTACTGCCCCTGCTGGCCAGCAGCCCCCTGACCAGTTGCAGTGGAGACAGGGGAGCCTCAGCCAAGGAATGACTCCCTGGGCCCTGCAAACCTCTCTGTGTAGGTTGTTCTCCCAGATTCCATAGGACTCCAAATCTACTGCTTGTACTTTGCACCACTGCAGTTTTCAGCCCTGATTTGGTGGGGGCGGGGTGTATAACCCTTTCAGACAGGGCTTGTTGGTGTCAGGGAAGTGGAAGGAGTGCTCAGTAGTGGCCAGAATTACAGGAGGGGAGGGCAGCAGCTGGGGGCTGGGAGCTGGGCTAGACAAGTCTTTCTCATGGCTGAACAGGACAGCAGGGAAGGGAACACGAGTGCTGTGTGAGGATTGTGATGCAAGAGGGGCAGGCTGAGGCCAAAGGTAACTTGCTGAGGCTGGTGGGCAGAAGCCTGAGGGACTTGCTTATCCTGAGTGGCACCTGCAGCTACTCGCCCTGCACGTGGTGTTTGGGTAGATAGTTCATTTTAGGAGAGAGAAAAGCTGTGATTAAAACATCAGCAGGTCCTGAAGACACAGCTCAGTGGGCTGAGCTCATCCAGCACTGCAGGTGTAACCCCTGAGCACTGCCAGGTGTGCTTCCAAAATCAAAACCCCAGATCCATTAGCATGTCCCTGAATCATCTGGAGGGCTTTGCAGAACAGAGGATGCCAGTCTCTACCCTCTGCCTCTGAGTTGGCAGACTTGGGGAGGGCTTGAGATTTTTATATTTCTGACTAATTCCCCATGTCATCTTGAAGCTGCTGGTTCCAAGGTCTTGGGACTTTATCCGTGTGTGTGTGCGTGTGTGTGTAAATATTTCATTTTTGTGTGTTTCTTTGTGTATGTGGGGGTGCACCCAGTGGTGCTCAGGGGAAACTCCTGACTCTGTGTTCGGGTGTGGTGCTCCAGGAACCACGCATAGTAGGAAAGGGAATCAGGTCTCCTCTCTGCAAAGCATGCACTCCAGCCTGCTGAGCTCACTTCATAGTTTTTACTTCACTGCTGTTGGTCTTTTTGTTAGTTGGAAACTGAAAAACGTATCCTAGTGTATCCAGGTGTCATCCCCTATATTGGGTTTTTCCATACATAAAAGTTAAGAGAACATAAAGAGGAAGGAAAGGGAGAAAAATTAGCTAAGACTTGAGCAAAAGAAAGTCAAGGTCCCTTCTTCTCCCGAAAATTTTCTAGCTAGTAACTAGAGGATCTGGGAGGTGGATCAGTGGTAGAGTGCATGATGTGCATGCTTGAGTTACCATGTTTGATCCCTGGCATGTGGGGGCAGAAGCAACATCAGAGGGAAAAGGTCTCTGTGGAGCCATTCTAAAAGGTCTATGTGGAGAGGAAATGATACTGGCCATTTCTGTTTAAATGTTTAGAGAAAGAGAATGTCATTTGCAAATTCTCCAAAGATTTGGATTTAATACAAGATAGAGGACACCTGCTTGTCTTCATGCTGCCCTCTTTTTTTTTTTGTTTATATTTTGTAAGTTTTTGAACCACACAGTTGTGCTCAGAGCCTAGTCTTGGCTTTATGCTCAGGGATCACTCCGAATGGTGCTTGAGAACAATATATATGGTGTCTGGGATCGAACTAGTGTTGGCTGCATGCAAGGTAAGTAATAATCCTCGTTTGATCTCTCCATCCCCTACTGCCCTCTTCGAGGCCTCTCTCCACCCACATAGAGTTAACTGTGGGTGTCCTCTCCACACACCACTGCCTCCCTATTGATAGTAGTTCTCCAAAGGAAAATTCTTTTAAAAGTACAGCAACAGTGGTTTATCCTCAGAAGTCTGGAATTGGGGCTAATGAATATTTATTTGGTGGCTTTAAAGTGGGTAGAATTTAAGGGCTAGAGAGATAGTTAAAAAATGGTGAATGTACTTGCCTTGCATATAGCCAACCTGGGTTCAATTCCCAGCACCCCATGTGGTCCTCTGAGCTTGCCAGGAGTGATTCTTGAGCACAGAGCCAGGAGTAAGCCTTGAGCATAGCTGGGTGTGGCCCCAACCCTCCAAATTAAATAAAATAAAGTGGTAGGATTTTAAATATGTGAAACTTGGAAGTGGCTAATAGTTATTTGTGACATGTGGTTTGGGAAATATAAAAAAAAAACTACAGGAGTGGTGAAAGAAGATCAGCACAGATTTCACAAGAGTGTCAGAGTGACCAAATGCTACCCGGATTATGAAAGTGCCACAGAGGGAAAATGTGTCCTGAAAAATATTTATTATTTGGAAGGAGAAAAATAAATCAGTATCATAAGAAGTCTTTAAAGTCATGATGTAAAATGAGATTATTGACTTAGAACTAAAGATCTTAGAAATAGAAGTCTTTGGAAAGGGAAGTTAGTGAGAAAGAGCATCTGCTATATGGTTTAATCAGGGTGAGAAATAGGATGCCCTTGTTTATACCACAAAGACAAAAATATTAACTTGAAAAGATTTATACACACCTGTGTCCATTGCAGTTCTAAGTACAACTTCCAGAATAGAGAAACAACACAAATGTTCAATGACAGGAGTGGATAAAAGATAGTAAGTGAATCACATAGGGATTTGCTGCCTATTTTCTTGTTAGCTTGCCGCATCCCCATACAGCTGAACTCCATACTATGTTAGAGTTTCTGCACCTCAAAAATAAACATCAGAAACTCTTGTCAGAAATGACCAAAAAAAAGCAGGTTAACAACCACTCAGCTGGTCTTTCTCTGTTATTTCTAGACTGTCTCTTTACATCATCTATTAATCATTGTCACCCTTATGCATCATGGGCATTTGTTCTTTTCTCTTTCTTTTGCCTTCCTTTCTTCTCTAATTTCCCTCCCTTGATCTACCTTCCTTTCTCTCCCTTGTAACTCCTGTTCTTTGACTATATACTGTCACTCAGGGTCCAAGGAGCTGCGCCTGTGATAGTGGTGACTTTACAGGAAAGTTTTCTGGACACAGATGTACCTTCATATCTTTAGTTTCTCTTGGAAACTTTCTCTCTCTCTCTCTCTCTCTCTTTCCTTTTGGCATTATGGTTTGCAATACATGTACTTAGAGGCTATCTTGTTCCTTATCCAGAATGATCATTTCCAACTATCATTGTCATAGCAGTCCCTTCTCTATCCCAACTGCCTTCTCC
>JAOXYA010051185.1:0-12205 GCA_028565675.1 Sorex palustris | reverse complement strand
GGCGAGATACTCTCGGTAGCTTGCCGGGCTCTCCGAGAGGGGCGGAGGAATCGAACTTGAGTTGGCCATGTTGGCTGCATGCAAGGCAAACGCCCTACCACTGTGCTGATTTCACAGCACATAAAATGACTCAAATCACCCAGCTTATAAGACAACAGTCTGTGAATATGTAAGAGAGGGTCAGAATTCCTCCATAAGAAATTTTCTTATGTTGACATAAAGAGGAAAGAAATAAGGGAATGAAATGGTAGAGTTATATAAAAAGATTAAAATTTAGATGTTCATAGAAAGAATAGAGTATTGTGCAAAATTTACAATATTTTTTAATATATGGAGTCAGAGTAGTGAATGAAGGGATAGGGTGAGGGTTTAGCCATACAGAGTAAATGAAGGAGCCTGGAAAAACATAAACTCACTGGAATTGTACTAAAAGTCACAATGGATCACAATGCAATTGTTTTGATTTTGACAGGACAGCTTTTGTGTGAGTTTGTGGTTGGAGTATAGAGTTTGTACAGGTTTTGATTTAGTTTCAGAAAGTGAGACTCAGACACTTTTGAAAAAGAAAAAAGATCTATTGGAAAGAGTGCTCTCTACGAAGCCATTGTAATATCTTCTTGTTTTATAAAACCTATGCAAATAACTGTAGACCAATTTCATGGGAATTTTAGCACATATTATTTATTTGGCTACGGGTAGGTTTTGGAACACTTGTAATATTGTGGTTAAATGAAGAAAGAGGGAGAAGGAAGTTAAGGAAATAGTTTTATACATTTTGGAGCATGGAGCAAAAATCTATTAATATACTTTTCAAAGATTCCTTTCAGGGATTTAATAAATAAATCATATGACTCCAAATTTGCATATAAAAACTCTTGTCAAATTATTCTAATCAGCATTTATTGGGTTTTTATGCATGTGCATGTGAAACATAATGCCCTTTAACCTTTGAAAGCATTAAATTCCTCCTAAGAACCTTAAATATATTATTTTATTTTCCTAGTTCTTCATATTTTTATCACTGTCCTAATTTGAAAAACAAGTTTTGAAAAATTAAGTAACATATACAAGCCATTGAATGATCAGAGATTTCTCCTGGCTCTAAAATCAGGGCTTTCTCTTGGCAGTTCTTGGGGCCCATGTAGGATGCTAGGAATCAATGCTGCCTTGGCATGTACAAGGCAAGTACCTCCCCACCGTACTGTACTCAAGCTCCAAGAGACAGAATCTTAATCAACAGAATGGCAGAGAGAATTATTACACAGGGTAGCAACCAACAAAAAAGGCTTCCTATTTGCATTTGTATAATGGAATATAGGTATGAAATGGAGCTATTTAGAGATAAAAGAAACAGAAAACTAACAATAGCACCTCAATATAAACGTAAGGGGTGACAAAAACTTTCAGTGTCAAGGGACAATAAAGAAAGTGGAGCTAATCCTAGAGCCATTTGTAGCTGACTTATGTATGGGTACCAAAGAGTAAATAGGGAAAAAATGTCAAGTTTTCAATCCTGTCTTGCTTGGATGTATTGTGATATTTTCCTGCATAATAAGAGATCTTTTGAGGGGAGGAACTTTGGTGTGTAGAGTGTTGCTCATAAGACAATGAGTTTAGTTTGGGTTATGTTCAGTTTAGAATATTTGCAAGGTCTCCCAGAGGAGGGTAATAGTTGACAGGCAGAAATTTATAATTTAGGAGAAACAATTATGTGATCACTATGAAAAAGGGGTCAGTGAAATCAATGGGATGGAGGGTATTGTGAGCAGATTAGACAATAGGAGCGAAGACTGAACATCGAGGCACGTCTTATTCAAATCCAAAAATTAGGAGGCATGAGTATTTTGTTGACTAAACCTCTGACTTATGTGAACAAAATCTGTCTTAAGTGAGTTGTAAAGAATGAATCAATGAAGGGAAGAGAGGGGACAATAAGAAGTGTGAAAAAAAGTGACAAAGACAAACAGTTGAAAGTGAAGCTGGAGAGAATGTTATAGGACTACTGGAAGAGAAAGTCTTATGGTAAGGTAAAGTGATCTATACAATAAAAGTTCTCGCTACATTATTTTGATTAAAAGGGTCACTCTGTGCACATATATTGATTAATGCTCCCTAAACTTTTATCTTGGGGCCACATCTAGCTGTGCTCAGGGATGACTCCTGATGGTGCGCAGAGGACCAGGTGCTACACCAGGGTCCAAACCAAGGTCAGCCAATTACAAGACAAGTTCCTTAACCCTTATGCTATTTCTCTGGCATCTAAACTTTGCTTTTATATGTCATCATCCTTCTCAAAAGTCTCAAATATTTTCCAAAAGGAAAAAAATGCAACTTCTCCACTTGACAATAATGAATTCATGACCATTTGGCAGTGACCCATACACTAAGTCAGGGCTCACAATTTGGAACACTTCCTTTATTTTCTGAGCAGCTGGGGAGTTCTGATTCCAGCACTTTATCCACTCTCGTTTCCTCTGCCTTTTAAAATTTACCTTCTATGACTTAAAGAAAGTCCATTATATTTATGACAGCACCTGAAATATTTGAACTCTCACTTGTGTATCCTTTTGCTGAATTCATTATTGCTTGGGTCAAGCCTCATCAGATAGATATTTTGGGGGATTTTTAAAAGCCAAGAACAACTATGGCTTCTCTTACCAAAGCTTCTTCCTCTGGGTTTGCACTATCTTTAGGGCGATAATGTCATGTGTGAACTGCTCATATGATTTCAGTTTCTTTTCTCTCCCCGTCCCCGCCATCCCCCCACCAAACACACACTTCAGTGCTCATAAATTCAGAAACAAAACAAAAAGACTGAGGATCATTTTCTTCAAGTCTTGTTATCTTTCCACATGTTACTCCAAAGATTAAGAAAACTTGTCATCTACTGAAACAAAAGATATTGGGCTGATAGATCGAGCTGAGGTAGTTTTTCTCCATGATGGAATAGGCTAGATAATGGTATCATAGGAAAATGTTCCTCAGTGGTGATATGATATGGATGTTGCCTGTTTTAGCTATAAAAAGGATGGAGATACAAATATCTAATGGAGATATTTATGCAAACACAGGTGTTGAATGGCAAAATCTCAGTAGCTGATCTGGTTGCACTGAATTTTCTCTTCCTATTCACACCTACCAGGCCCTTTAGAAGAACATATGTTCATAATTCAGTTTCTAAGTCCTCTGAGAAATATTCATTTTCTGATTTTTCCCCTAGTAGCACTGTTTTTTGAGTGCACACACCTCATCTTTTTGTTTCCATAACTCAGTAAGTTATACCTGACTAGAACCATAAGATGTTTTGAAGAATGAGGTCAGGCACACACACATATGTATACACACATATATTCAAAGATATTTTTTCTCATGTCTATCTTGAAACGTATTGTTGGTATTGAATAAATACCTGCTGTTTGGATAAAACAAATGAATCTGAACACTAGAGCCTTCCATAGAAATTGCAGAAATTACTAGGATAAGTTCCTTAGTTCCTGAAGGTGATGTATTTTGCTTTTTGAGTACTTTTTTAAAAGGCAGATTGCCACACAGGGCCTTATTTGGATGTGCCTGCAGTCTTGGAAGTCTGACTACCCAATATTCTCCGGAAATGGGTTCATGGAAGCTAGTGGAGAGCACAGCTACTTGGATACCTTGAACCAAATACCTGAACAGTTCTGTCTTTATTTGGGGAAAACCAGCCCTGCAACCAAGAACGCAGCTTTAGAGGGAGACAAAGGAAACACCCAGGGAGTCCACCAGATCATCTGGATCAACTCTGAAGATTAGCAGGTGTTGTGTCACAGTCACAGTGCTCACAGCCACACATCTGGCTCTTTAGTTTCTGGACACAGAGGAATCTGTTCAGAAGGTTAAAAAGTAGGATAAGATGAGACATAAGGGACCAGAGATCCAGCTCAGTGGACTGAGCATATGTTTCGCTGGTGAGAGGCCCAGGTTCAATCTTTCACCGGCATGATGCCCACAAGTGACCCACAAGTGACCCACAGCCCACAAGTGACCCACAGCCAGAAGTGACCCACAAGCACTGCACCAAGAGAAACCTATGAGCACTGCTGGACATGGTCCATGAATGAGAAAGAAACAGACAGACATTAGCAATAAGGGTACAAAAGTGATATTTAACACTAATATTACATTTGACAGTTAGGATTTCTTGGTAAGATACTGAGCAGAAAATGATTATCAGGGTCACTTCTGAAATTCTCATTGAAAGAAAGTCACTGAATATTACAGGACAGGAAGAAGGCTATTTTAAAAAACGTAATTAATTAATGGCTTTGGGGGGGGTGGGGTCAAACTGGCAATGCCCAGGGATTATTCCTGGCTCTACACTCAGAAATTACTTCTGGCGGTGCTTGGAGGACTATATGGGATGCCGGGGATCAAGCCCTGGGTTAGCCATATGCAAGACAGGTGCCCTACCTGCTGTACTATCACGGCAGCCCCTTTTAAAGGAGATTTTGAAACTATTTCCTATGAAAGAGAGAATTCTGACTTATAAGTAGTATCCTAAGAATGGAAGTGATTGCAAAAACCCAATAACACGTTTGTCAGATGGATGGCGGTGGGGAGGGGAAGCGATAAGGCCTTAGAGTCTCTGTGGGGTTGGACACAAACATTATATCAACTGGGACCTTAAGAAGCCATCAACACAGGAAGAGCTAGAATAACCCAGGCGGACACATTACCCTCTTTGCTTGAGGTGGAGGATTCTTGGATTTGCTTTAGAAGGGAAGCACTGTAGCACTGTCCTCCTGTTGTTCATTGATTTGCTTGAGTGGGCACCAGTAACCTCTCCATTGTAAGACTTGTTGTTACTGGTTTTTTTTTTGGCATATCAAATACATCACAGGTAGATTGCCAGGCTTTGCCATGCAGGCAGGATACTCTCCGTTGCTTGCCGGGCTCTCTGAGAGGGGTGGAGGAATCTAACCTGGCTTGGCCAGGATCAGCCATGTGCAAGACAAACACCCTACCCGCTGTGCTATTGCTCCAGGAGGGAAGAGCTATAATAAACTGAATAACAGGATTGGGTGTGGGGAGGGGTATTACCTTTTCCAAGTAAGGCTGCAGTTTGTCCCTGGAACTGTACTGAGCAGGCAGAAATCAGTTATCCTGAGAGAGGAGAGCCAGCATGGCAGTTCTCTAAACACAGGTTCAGATCTTTGTAGGGGCTACCCAGGGTTTCAGCTTCTGCTCCACTTCCCCGAGTCTGTGGCTTTGTGAATTGATGATAATTCACAGAAGTCTTCTATTTCCCCCTTCCCTATTGTCTCCATATGAAAGAAGTGGGCAACCTTCCACATCAGGCTTTGACAGACTCCATTTCAGTGCCCAATTCAGTCAGAAGCCAGTGGACCTCCTGCTACAAAGATAAACAAGCAGAAATGCTCTATACCACTCTCAGTGGAAAATGTTATAGTCCCAACCAAGAGAACTGCGACAAAGAATGAGGACAGGGGACAAGATATTCTCTCCTGATGGGTATTTACCCAAAAGGTAGGGTAGAAGATTTCTGAAGCATGTTAGTAATGTGATATGGTAAATGATAGCATATAAAACAAAAGAGAAAGAAACTTGAAATCAGGCAAGACTGCATGGAAATAAAACAGGACTGTAGAATAAAATCAGATGGGTGGCAGGGTATATAAATTTGGATTCACTAAAAATCAACTTATAAAGTCGAAAACAAAATAAAAACTTTCTACTGGAATTCACAGGAAAAGAATAAAAAAGTAGTGAAAAAGTTATCACAGAGGTCCAGGAGTTATGTGGACACGAACGCAGCAATGTAATACCAAGTCCCCCCCCAACACACACACACACACACACACGCACGCATGTACACACACACACGCACACGCACGCGCGCGTGTGCTCAGGCATGTAATTTATTTTTTTAAAAAACCTGGTAAGAAATCACCCTCCTATGAGAATTTTCAATGCACAATACAGTATTACTAACTCTAGGGCAATATGTTATAAGGAACGCTCTAGAATTTACTTAATCTCACATACCTGGAACTTGATGTCCTTTGAATAGCAATTTCCAGTTTTCCTTCCCAGGGTAACACATTCCCCTCTTTTCATTGCCCTGAAATATTGTCCTTGACCTCAACTGACAGAAATAATATGAAACTATCGTAGAAGAGAATAAAGAACCAGGATTTACCCTCTCTGGATTTTCTTTTATTTAGATGATAGATGTGTGATCTAACTTGTGGGAATATATATACATATATATATATATACATATATGAATGTATATTCTGATACTCACCTGACAATTAGATTTGTAACGGCTCCATCTTTTCTAACTCTACGTTTTTGATTTACATCTTATTTCCTGACAACTGCCTCTTGAAAGCAAACTGTCTCCTGCTCTCTGATGGACCACTGAAAAAGTGACCTTAAATGAATGGAAGGAGCAGAAGTTAAGCTTCCAGATATTAGAAAATTAACACCCACAAAGCAATTCTCTCCACTTAGGCCAAGAGATCTCTATGGAAGGTTTTCCTGTTTATCTTTATATGTCTCATCTCTGTGGCAGGCTTTGATATGATGGATGCCTTTTGTACCATACTAACCCTGTTCCTGTACAGATAGGTAGGAAATATGAACCTGTGGAGTCTTGGAAACTCTTTGCAAAACACATTAGCCTCACAGCCAGTGAGAGGGAAAAAAATTGAACAAACTGTCTGACCAAAGGCCAGGCTTTCTAGACCCAACGGGATAACTACACAAAGCAATAATGGCGATTCACAGCCTCTCCTGGAGATCAGCATAGAAAGACCAAAATAACAACTTATATATTTAAAAATAAACTTTTCAGATCAGGGGAAAAGTGAAAACTATGAATAAATATTAAGTCAGAAAAAACGGAGAGAGATACAGTATGTGTTAAATGTTGTTCAAATAAAATAAATAAAATTTCTCTAAGCAAGAACAGAAGATCCTTCTGAAGACGGTAATTAGGCTAATATAAAGTAGTAGGAAAATGTGATCAGAGTCGGAGAATTGGAAGTCCATAATTTCTATGTACACATGTGACACATGCATGAAGGAAATAAAAAGGTATCCTTGGCAATTTAGGGGTTGAAGAAGTAAATAATTCTTATATCCTCCCCTAAAACTATGACTCAATAATTTACTTTGTGTCGCCAAGAATAAATCAAAATGAAATATTTAAAGAGGGTCATCATGGAGCCAGAGTGATAGTACAATGGGTAAGGTATTTGCCTTGCATACTGTTGCCTCAAATTTAATCCCCAGTATCCCATACGACCCCCTGAGTGACATAGGAATAGTTTCTGAGTGCAAATCCAGGAGCATCGCTGGGTGTGGATCTCCCTCTCCCTTCCACACATACAAAAGAAGAGACACAACTTGAAACCATGTTAGGAAGCAATGCAACTAGATAAATGCAGATTAAAATATAAGTATAGTAATAATAACTTTAAACAAACATGAAAAACTAACCCTAGAAGAACATCTAAAAAAAATCAATAAACACTTAATCCCTAAGACTGCAATAATTAAATGAAATTAAAATGTTTAACTAAATCAATGAGGAGATAGAGAATGAGTGTTTTTATAAACATAACTTAACTGCCCACAGAAATTCATAAAATATGCAACAGGTAGGTTGATAAATAGTTGAAGAAGATTCATCACAAGTTAGTCCTAAGGAAGGAATAGCCATATTAATAGGAAAAAATGTTAACCTCAGAGCCTGAAAAATTATCAAAGAACATTACACTCACAAAACTGTTAGTCTACCAAGAATACAAAGAAATGATAAATGTGAAAAGTTGAGTTAACTTTTGCCCACTTCAGAAAATCCATGAACAGCAGGAGGACAGTGCTACAGTGCTACACCTGACACGGATTTCTCTTGACGCTAAAAGTTGAATATATATGAAACAAAAAATAACAGATATAAAAATACAACATATAAGCCCACAGTAATATTTGGAAACTGTACCACATATCCCTCAATTATTGATTGACTAGACACTAAAACTTTGGTAGTGGATAATAATGAATCTCATACCTATGGAACTGAGGTTGTAGTTCTATCATCTTATAAAAATATCATCAAATGAAAAATAAAAGATTAAAAATCAACAAGGAGGGGGTGGAGCAATAGCACAGCGGGTAGGGTGTTTGCCGTGCATGCGGCTGACCCGGGTTCGATTCCCAGGATCCCATATGGTCCCCTGAGCACCACCAGAAGTAATTCCTGAGTGCAGAGCCAGGAATAACCCTTGTGCATTGCTGGGTGTGACCTCCCATAAAATTAAAAAAAAATCAACAAGGATATTGAAAAAATAAAAAATATTAATAAGTAGAATTCTAATAGAATTCATTAGAATATTGCACCCAACAATAGTAGGATGTGTGTATCTCCCTATACTTGGAAACTAAATGACATTCTTTCAAGTAAACCAAGGAACAAAGAAAAGAATTCAAGGGAAATATTTTTAAATTGTTTTAAAATTAAACTCTATCCTACACCAAATGATTTTTTCATTGCTTTGTGTTTGCTCTAGTTCCTCCACTATTTTTTATGATTATAGCTTTGATTAATTATTTTAAAATCAGAAAATATGATGCATTTTGCTTTGTTCTTATTTACATATAAAAATTTTTTGCAACAGGGGATCTTCTGCAATTTAATAAAAGTTTAGCAATGTTTGTCTTTTCTTCTGTGAAAAAAATATCATTAGAATTTTGATAGTCATTATAACGAATCCAGAGAATGTCTTGAGTAGTATGAACACTTTAATAATATTTGTTTCATCATTTGTGAACATAGGATATTTGTTGTATCTTCTTTACTATATTTTATCAAAGTTGTGTCATTTTTTATTGAGCAGATCTTTCAATCCCTAGGTTAAATTTATTCCTAAGTATTTTGTTGCCTTTTACATTTACTAAAGGAGATAGTCAGAAAGAATCTTGACAAAGAATTTCAGAAAAACAAATCATAAAACCAAGATAAGATATGATCTTTTGCTATGTTCAATCTGTTATTAAATAATTAATGTGACATCATTAATTATAATTTTAAGGGTTTCTTTTGCTTTTTTCCCAAATTGTACCCTGAACATTCTTTATATTTTTTCTCTGTATACATTTGTTGTCGGGCTGGAGCAATAGCACAGCTGGTAAGGCATTTGCCTTGCACGCAGCCGACTGGGGTTCAATTCCTCCGACCCTCTCGGAGAGCCCAGCAAGCTACCAAGAGTATCTTGCCCACATGGCAAAGCCTGGCAAGCTCCCCATGACGTATTCAATATGCCAAACACAGTAACAATTGTCACAATGGAGATGTTACTGGGCCCGCTCGAGCAAATTGATGAACAACGGGAGGACAGTGCTACAGTTTTGGTTTTATACGGACAGTGTTGGGGATTGAACCCAAAGCCTTTCACTTGTCAGGAAGGTGTTTTTATTGCTTAGCCACATCCCCATCCCCGCTGTGGAAACTCAGTTACCATGGGGTGGGGCACAGTCTTGGTTCCTGAAGATGTCAGTTTGGTATTCCTCCTGGGAATGCTGATTCAAGGAAATGGGATATAGATATTGAGTTCTTTTTTTTTTTTTTCATAAAGAGGGGAGAAAGGGAGGGAGAGAGGGAGAGGGCGAGAAAGAGGGAGAGAGGGAGGGAGGGAGAGAGAGCAAAAGAGAGAAGAGAGAGAGAATTACTGTACAGAAAAGAAATTATTGACTCTAGGTTCATTGTGTGAATCTGGCTCCCAAACCAAGGCTGTTGTTAGGGTGGTATGCCTGTAGCACTCAGAGGCATGCAGAATTTTCGCTTCAGGTTTTGTTTATTTCTTTTTATTGAAGTAACACTGTGTTGTAAGGTGATCCTATAGCACAAAGCCCTGCCTCTTGCAACCATGCAGCTAGACCTAGAGGGTCCGAGGCTTAGTGAAATGAGCCAGATGGAGAAAGATAGACTCGACCTGATTCTCACGTCTTGGGTTTGGATTCGCCGGCTCTGTTATCCCTTTGGAGAATGGTGAGAAAAGGCTGTGGCGAGCCGTGAGACAGCCGCTAAGTAGGCGCTCTCCCACCCTGGCGCTGCTAATCCCCCCAAGGCCCTAAGCACTCCAGCTCATTCATACCACACTGTGCACACTGTGAGCATAAACAGAAACCGGAGACCCACTGGGGTTGTATTGAAGACGTGATTAGGTCACAGTCCCCATGTGCCAGGAACAATGGTGGCGCTCCCTCCACGTGTGATAGCAGTGTGACAGCCATGAAAATGTCCACGTGGTGAACAACAGCCACCGAGACTGACCCCTTCCGGGATGTCTTTGGCTCAGCATGGCCCTGTGAGTAACCAAAGGGTTAACTACCCTCTCTGGGTCACAGGGTTTTTTTTCTTTTTTTTTTTTTTGACCAGTAGTTCGATCTGTGGGATCTCACAGTATTAGCACAACTAAGGTATAGATGAATTCGGCAGGATATTTTTAGAACCTGGAGAAAAACACAGCTGGATGTGTTTTGAGCTGTGGCATAATCCTGTCAGGTACTGCCTGAGAAAGACGACAATTCGACAATTCGTTAGACCCAACTGTCACCACTGGTTGTCACAGGGTCTGTTGTAATCAATTGTACCATCGATCTGTACTCATGTACATTTTGTCATATGCAGAGGAATTGTGTAGGTTTTTTTTTTGCCTTCTTTTCTTCTTTTAAAAAAATTCTAGTTTGTGTCTACATCCACCTGAGTCGCAAACAGATAGCACCCCCCAAAGCAGCACCCTCCAGAGAGCAGAAATCTGTACCCTTCGCCTGAGGACTGTGCTGTGACCCCGTCTGTGAGGTGCTGCTGATACCAGACTATTGCTCTGCCTTCCCACTGTGAGAATCACTGCCTGAGCCCTTGGCCACCCCTTCTGCTCAGTGCTCTCGAGTTCTTTTCTTTGACTCAGTGCCCTGAATTCAGCTCTGCTCTGGTGGAAAGACTCTCCCTGTGGGCCTACCACTCTGGGCTCGAGTCTGCTCATCACCACGGCTGTGTGGTATGGGGTCATCCAAGGGCCTGCATGGGGCAAATGGGGGTGACAGTATGTGCCTTACAGGATTAGAATAGAATCAGGAGCCAGAGATCCAGGTTCGAATCCCAGACACCATATATGGTTCTCCCAGCACCACCTGGGGTCTCTCCTGAGCAGAGAGCCAGAGTTAGCCCCTAGTAAATGCTGGGGGTAGCCCCCGAACAAAACGTACTATTATGAAAGTGATAAGGAATGGATATGAAAGTGTTTCGGACATGACAAAAGTTGTGACAGTGGTTCTTAGTCCCATGATTTTCAGTTTTCCCCAAAGGATGTTTTTTCATGCCATGGGTCTTATCTCAGTTCCCAAAGAGAATAAGAAGTTGTCATCCAAAACAGTAGTGGATTCATACAGAAATCTACCCCTACAGTAAGAAAAGAGGGGCTAGAGCGATAGGACAATGGGTAGGGCATTTGCCTTGCACGCAGCTGACCCGAGTTCGTTTCCAACATCCCATATGGTCCCCCAGGCACTGCCAGAAGTAATTCCTGAGTGCATGAGCTAGGAGTAACCCCTGTGCATTGCCAGATGTGACCCAGAAAACAAAAGAAAAACAAAAACAACAAAAAAGAAACAGCAAGAAAGAAAGAAAGTGTGTGTGTGTGTGTGTGTGTGTATGTGTAAAGTGCGAAAAGTTGTACCAGGAATATATTTTTTTCTTATTTTTTGGCTTTTGGGGTCACACCCAGCCATGCTCAGGGGTTACTCCTGGGTCTACTCTCAGGAATTACCCCTGGCGATGCTCAGAGGGTCATATGAGACACTGGGGATCGAACCCTGGTCAGCTGCATGCAAGGAAAGTGCCTTACCTGCTCTACTATGGCTCAGTCCGAGAACTAACTTGTTTCAGAAATGCTGCCCCCTTCATATCCTTGCACTTATTTCTCACAATGTCTATGTTCTCATTTGCATATTGACTGTCACTGTCACTGTCCTCCAGTTGTTCATCATTTTGCTCGAGTGGGCCCAGTAACGTCTCCATTGTGACAATTGTTACAGTGTTTGGCATATCGAATACGTCACGGGTAGCTTGCCAGGCTTCACCACGCAGGCGAGATACTCTCGGTAGCTTGCCGGGCTCTTCGAGAGGGGCAGAGTAATT
>JAOXYA010051178.1:0-12205 GCA_028565675.1 Sorex palustris | reverse complement strand
TGTACCAAAGTTTCTTTAACCAGTCATCTGTTCTTGGGCATTCAGGTTTCTTCCAGTTTCTGGCTATTGTAAAGAGTAAAGCCCTTCACTTTTGAGACTCGGTGGCCACTCATTCCGAGAAGGCTGCCACTCTGACAGTGAGCCGAATGAGCGCCCTAGCTCGAGCTAGCCAATAGAGACCCTTTGCTTGTTGCATCGAAACTTGTCTTTGTGTGATTTCTCTGGGGAGATCTTGGCCGGGTTTAACAGCCCCAGAGTTGGGGGAAAGAGCTGGCATGTGCTCACTTATTGAAGCCTCAGGCTCAGTCTTCGCCTTTGTTTCCTATGGGGGGATGGACAGTAATTGACAAGAGGCCACAGCCACAGTGTCAGTGATCCAGGGGTTCAGACACCCCACATCCAGACATCTCACCTCTTTCACCTGGTACCTTTGAGGGAAAAGGAACCTTTGTCCTTGTGTCAGCCCACACAGGGCTTGATTCCTTCCCCACAAATCCTTCAGGCTTCTCTGACTCATTCAGGGTCTCAGACTGCCCACAGGCATCTTGGGATCATTCTGCTCGGATGAGAAAACCCAAGGCCCCATCCCTCTTTAAGGAACTGTGTCTTAATCAGATTTATTTTGCTCGGTGACTGCAGCTGCACAGTACAATTACAGCACATTTTTATCACCTGCTTCATAAAAAGTGACAGCACATGGCAAATGGCCAGTTCAGAAGGGAATCATCAGGGCCCACATTCCAGATCTTGCACATCTGAAATTAGTGTTTTACCTGCCTCATCAGAGTTGGACTTAAACATCAAAGCGGCAGCTGCAGCCCCTACTTTGTGGCTTTCCCTTCAACCGAAACCTGGTGAGACAGTGTTGGGGCAATAGTCCAGTGGATCGTGGTGGGGGGTTCCTTGCATGCAGCTGACCAGCGGTCAGTCCCTGGCCCTGCGTTTGGTCCCCTGAGTCTCTACAGACATGATCCCTGAGCACAGAGCTAGCACTGAGCACAGCTGGGAATAGCCCCCAAGCCCAAAAATTAAAATCTTAAAATCGGAAGGACCTGTGAAATCTTACCTTGATTTTATAGAGAAGGAACAAAACCCCCGGTACCTGAAAGAAATTCTTCAAGGCCTTAGAACTGGGTACAACTCAACCCCAGTTCCAGGCTGATTTCACTCTCCAGTTGATATTTGCGCGAAGGTGAAAAAGATCCGTTTTTGAAACCATTGGGGGGAGACTTGGCCGCCATTTGGGGCCTTTGAGAATGAGTTGTTTGTGTCTTCCTTGACTTGACCCGGCCAGTGTTTATTGGTCCTGTTTGAACCAGGCACCCCTCCAGGTGCTTGGACAGAGCAGTGAGTGTGATGCAGAAGGGGTTGTTCCATGGTGTCCACAGGGCTGGCACGAAGCAGGGTACAAGCCATTATGGGAAACAAGTGATGGGAGAACCAGGTAGTGGAGAGGGGTGTCCATGAACATCTGCACTGGGGGTGGCTCCAAATGGCCCGGTCCAGGAGCAGGTAATTGGCCAGGAGGTCTCGGGTACAGTATAGTCCTCGGCCAGAACAGCGGGCAGAGAGAGTGTTTGCAGGTGGATGCTGGGAATCTGTTTCACCTGTGCCCTGCACGCTTTTGCACTGTATGAGTTTAGGAGTCGTGCACTGATGCCAGGAGCTCAGTCAGGTGGGCACAAAAGGCAGCAGGATGGAGCTGGGGGTGAGAGGCATGGGTTCTGGACACTGTCAGGGGATATTATGCCGGCTCCAGTGAGGCTGAAGAGCAGTGGGGGAGTGGTGGGGAGGGTACAGAGCAGAAGGAGGATATCTGCAGTCATTGCCAGACCTGGAAGGACCGTCTTGCCCCAGCTGGGAAGAAGGATGGGGGCCGGGGAGCAGGTTTGAGTGGTAGAACGTTTAAGAACTTGCTGTGGGGTGAAGAGAAATAAGACGTGTCTTGGGAAAACAAGTATGTGGGTTCCGTAGGTGGTTGGGTAGAGATCCCCAAGTGGGTGAGGCTTAGCAGCGGGCTTGTGAACTTCCACGCCTGCCCCCAAATGAGAGCCGTAAAGAAGTAAGAGTGAGCAAAAGGGGATTTGTGGCCTCTGCCTATCTCTGAGGGTTTCAGAGGAGGAGGACGAAGCCCTCCAAGAATGAGAATGGCCAGTGAACTGCAGGCGAACAAGGCAGGCTGGGGACCCACAAAGCCCAGCGGTCTGATCCACTGAGACCTGGACTGGGCCAAACCTCCTCCAAGGCTGTAGGTTGCTGAAGAAAGGGTTTGACCGGCCATGAGTTGGACAAAGGAACTGTTCACGATACTGGCAGATAAGGGAGCAGAAATTGAGCAGTGTGTGTTTCCCAAGGACAGGAATACTCAGTGAGAGTGTGGGGAGCAGGCAGCATCTCAATGTCACAGTCTCTAATTTCGTGATGTTCTGGTGAGGCTTCCCAGGTAGGAACCAGGTTTGATTCTTCCCTGGAGGCTTATAAAGAGGAAAACCCACAACACAGAGAGACTCACCAAGAAATGGAGGAGAAATCAGGGGAGCGTCCGGGATCTCTGGGGTGCTGGGGCCACCTTGAGCTGCGCTAGCGGCCAGACCTAGGTCTGTTTCTGCCTTTCCAGCTGCCTCTTTTGTCCTGGTGAATAATGAATTAGCATTGTGAGCCAGCTTGCTTAGTTCTAGACATGTTTGTCTAGACTGCACGTGCTTGTTTAGTGCTCTGCTTTTTTTCTAAATGGTGATTTTTGCAGTGTCCACAAGGAATCATTTTCAGAGGGTTAAAGTTAATGGCGACTCCAAACTCTGGGAAAGATTTTTTCAAACCCTTCTTCTATGGAGCGGTTCTGAGATTCCTGAATTGCAAATGTTCAAATCTCTACCCCTGTAGATCTGTCTTTTGAACTCAGTACTCTTTGCATCACCTAGGTTTATGCAGAATATTCTCCCAACCCAAAACATGATTTAATGTGCTTTTCATGTCCCGCAACAATTGTATTTGCAAGACACTAAATGTGGAAATTCCTCGAGGTCTACGTGATTTGTTTTGTTTTGTTTTGGGGCCACACCTGGAGATGCAAAGGGGTTACTCCTGACTCTGCACTCAGGGACCTCTCCTGTCAGTGCTCAGGCAACCATATGGGGTGCCGGGGATCAAACCTGGGTTGGCCACCTGCAAGGCAAACTCCCCACTGTGCTGTATTATCTTTCCAACCCCACCACGTTTATTTGAATATTCTCTCAGTATCTTTCTCAGTTCTCTATAATTCTTACTTGCACTTTGTGGCTGTTACGGAATTAGCTAGTGTTGACTTAGGAAAATAATGGTTTGGAACTGGACTAATAACTTTGATCTGTCATTATTAAACAAGGATTCTGCTTTTAATTGCCTTTTTAATTGAAGAATACACTTTGGAGCCTCCTTGGACTGTGGAATTGCCTTTGATTAGAATCTGCCACTCAGTTGGAGGCATGTTCAGGCCAGTTGCCGGGTGGACTTCTGGGGGGCCCTCACTGACCAGGTGGGCGGTGAGAGGGCAGCTGAAGAGATCTGTGGAGGGTCAGTGATATTCTGCTGCTGGGCGTGGTGTAGCACCATTAAAACTTTAATATTGTGTGGGAGAGAGAATACAGTGGGAAGGGCATTTGCCTCGCATGCAGCTGACCCTGGTTCAATCCCTGGCACCACATATGGTCCTTGAGCACTAACAGAAGTAATCTCTAAGAATAGAGCCAGGTATAGCCCCTTCCAAGTGTGCTCCTTCCCCACCCTCTACACAAAAACACAAACAAAAGCCACCAAACAAACCCATGAATATTAACCTGGGAGGGAAAAGGAGGGAAAAGAGAAACGAACTAAACCAACAAAACAGAGCCTAGGACTGAAATCCTAGTACTATTTTTGAGTCATGCAGAGTAAAAACTTCTAGTCCAAAGAGAAGAATTTATTATTTTTTGTTTGTTTTTATTTATTTGGCTTTTTGAGTCACACTGGTGATGCTCAAGTGTTAGTCCTGGCTCTGCACTTAGGAATCACTCTTGGCAGTGCTCGGGAGCCAATATGGGATGCCGGGACCCGAACCCGGATCAGCTGTGTGCAAGGCAACTGCCCTGCCCTATGTACTATTGCTCTAGCTCCCAAAGGGTAGAGTTTAGTTATATTCCTAGTAGAGCTGGGAATTGAACCTGGGCCCTGATATATGCGAGACAGGTGGTCTTCTGCTGAGCTATACCGTGGACCATTGAAAGGGAGCATTTAAGCCCAGATAATTTTGTTGTTTCAATATCAATCAGATGAAAGACACCCTCTCATGCCAGAGCATCATAGAATTCTGTTGCATTTTATCCTTAAGGGTATACATGTCATTGGTAAGTTCTATTAGGTTCTCTAGAAAATCAGAAACCAGTAAGGTCGTAGGACTGTATCTCTCATCTCTCTGACCTGTCTCTGTTAGTTCCAGCCCTAGAGACATCTCCCATATGCGCACACAGAGGAAAGTAGCAGCTTTCTCTCCTTTTGTTGTGGTTGAGACTTTCAGGGCTTGCTGCTCCCGAACCTTTTGGTTTAGACTTTGGTTTGCTTCCTAACTAGTGCGTTTGTGCTCAGTTTAAGAAAGTTTATCTCAGCGAGTTGTCGTGCTTGCTGGTCACCCTTATGCAGGGGGCACTGAGGATCATATGCTGGAATCCTTGGGTCATGCTGTGTGGGAGGTTGTACACTCGTGGCACTCAGGATCTCGGTGGCAGTACCTCCAAGCACTCTTTACAATGTGGGCCAGTGTCTGGTATTAGAACCGTGGCTTCCCAACTCAAGGCTCAGAGTTGGCGAGTCTGAGAAAACGTGACGGTTTGAGTGTGGAGCTCCTTGCCAGTTCCATAGCAGCTAGACACCTCGGGAAGATAGGGACGTGAGGACATGCAGGGTTGGGCTGCTGCACCTCGGACACGCAGTACCACACACCTGGAAGCTTCTCAACAACAGAAGTTTATTTCTTACCGCAGTCCTAGGGCTGGGTGCCGGAGAGCAAGGGGGTGGTATGGTTGCGGGGGGTCCCACTTCTTCCTGTGGTCCTTACGGGTCCAAGCGGGTGATGGAGCTGCCCCATCTCTGCCAGGGCACTGATCCCACCAAAGGACGTCACCCTCATCACTGGACCCTCTTCCGAGCCACCATCTGACTAAGACCATCGTGTGTATGTTTGTGTGTGTGTGTGTGTGTGTGTGTGTGTGTGTGTGTGTGTTAGAATTTCATCTTCTGGAGCTGAGGGTGGAGCAACCTGTGCCCTATGGGAAATCTCAGACTTTGGTCTTCCTGCCTTCACTAATTGGATGTAGGCACCCCACACTAGTGGTCACTGGCTTTACCAGCTGAAAGTCACTGGTTTTCTGTTAATTATGTCCTCAGCCACCTACTAAGCAATAGTCCTCCTGTGTTGAACCATAGATTTCGGCTCCACAGCCAAGCCAGGCCATCAAAGGAATCACAGTCAAAGGCGGGGAAGCCTTAGGCTTTTGCTTGCTTCCTAACTAGTGTGTTTGTGCACAGTTTAAGGAAGTTTATCTCAGCTAGTACCCATTCTAACTACAAATATTTTTTATTAATGTGACGCCAGTGATTGTGAGTGAAATATTGCGACAGGGAAGCTGCACTCCAGGTATGACTCTGTTCATTAGTTTTCAGGAGCAGAATGAATTTGGGAGAAAAATGAATAAAATAATTTCCATTATTTTTATTAACAATAATGGCCTGTTTTCTCATCCCCAATCCAGTTTTATTTGTCATTTTATCATTTATTAAAAACATACTGTAGGAATAACATCAGTATTCATCAAGAACATAAAACTGTGTATTTGCCGCAAATAATGTGAGCAAGCCCGTGCTTTGTATAAATGAGAAGTTGTTGTTATTTTATTGCCAATCTCTTGCCCTAGAAATTTCATATCTGGGGAATATATTTGTCTCCATAAAACAAAATGTGTTCATTTTTAAATTGACACAAAATTCAAGCTTCCTTTGCCACTTAGGCTTTTTTTATTTCCTTGAAGTTTTTAGCAGCGTGAAAAAAATTACTTTCCTGTTGATATTCCCTTGTCTTGGGGTGTGCTGGAAATGAGAACCTGTGTTCCCACCACCCTCTACATTGCTTCTCCTTCCTCATGGTGGCTGCATGAGTCTGAAAATTCCTCTCGTCACCTTACTCTGTAGGAGAAGGGGTAGGTTTTTTTTTTAATAATGTAGGAGTACTGCTATTTATTCAGCTATTGATTAAGCTGATTGAATTGGGCATGAACTCCACATTACTTTTACTTTTTTAAATTCAGAATGTCTATTTTATTATTATTCCCCCCACTCTTTTTTTTTTGATTCACCATGAGATACAGTTACAAAGCTTTCATGTTGGAGCTTGGTCATACAATTATCAAACACACATCCCTTCACCAGTGCACATTTTCCACCACCAAAATCCCCAGTATTCCACCACCCCCATTCCAACCCTTCCCCTACCTGTGTGGCAGAAAATTTACCTCATACTCTTTCTCTATTTTGGTTACATTTGATGTTTCGACACCAGTCTCACCACCACTCAAACCGGCTGAAAAGGCAGTGCTAGACGATTTGTTTTGTATTGCTTGTTATGGATAGAATATAATGTCCAGGAAATTCTGTGTTATTCTCTTTGGGAGCTTTAGTTTTTATAGTCCCTGGGTCTTGGCTGTTGATGAGATTACATGGTGCCAGGAGGCAGTTTGTGGATGTGACTGCTAAGCTACTAGAAAACTGGGAAGCTGGGGGGAGGAGGCCCACTCCCAATCCTAGTGGACTTGGAGATCTCAGTCACGGGTTCCCGCATACCTGGGTTTTCTGGTCGGTCCGCTCTCTGGTGAGGTTCATCCCATCTTGGATGAGGCACATCCCCTCTTGGGAGAGGTTGTTTGAGCATGTGGAGAGTGGCCTTGAGCATGGTGGTGGTTGGGTTCTGGAGGTTTTTGGCTGTCGGGGCTCTTCTTTGGGCGGGGAGGGCGACTCAACCTGCCCCCCTCCGAGGTGCCCCAGTCAGGACAGCCTGGTGCGGCTGTCAGGAGATTCTGTGGCACTCTCTTCCAAGAGCTTTAGTTTATAGTCTCTGGGTCTTGGCTGTTGATGAGATTACATGGCGCTGGGGGAAGTTTGTGGGTGTGACTGCCAAGCTACCGGAAAACTAGGGATCTCGGGGGAGGAGGCCCAGTTCCGATCCAAGTGTCCTGGAGATCTCAGTCACGGGCTCCCGCCTACCTCCGCGCTACAGTCCCTAACTGCATCTTTTGATCTCTTTTGAGATTTATGAGTCTCTGAAATAAGGCCAATAAGTGAGCTTATATAGCTGAGCTGGAGGTGGTTTGTGGGTGTGGCTCCCACATACCTAACTTTTAGCCGTTTGATTTCTTGGTAAATTTGGTCCCAAGTTGTTGGGGTCTGGTCAGAGGCACAGCAGCAATTTTGGGGTATCTGGAAGTCTGAAGGCGCTATCAGGCTGCTGATGCACTCGCCCCACAGGTACAGGTTGACCTGCTGGCAACACCATACCCCCTGCTTCATCTCTTTTTATTTTATTTTTGTTGTTGTTTTTGGAGGTTTTATTTGGATCACACCTGGTGATGCTCAGGGGTTACTCCTGGCTCTGCACTCAGGAATCACTCCTGGGGGTGCTCAGGGACCATATGGGATAACGGGAATCGAACCCGGGTTGGCCACATGCAAAGCAAGCGCCCTATCCGCTGTACTGTTGCTCTGGACAGCTTCATCTTTTTTAAAATTAAATTTTTATTTATTTATTTTATTTTTGTTTTGTGGGCCACATCCAGCAGTGCTGGGGAGTTGGGGGAGCTACTCCCACCTCTGTGCTCAGGGATCCATGTGGTGCCAGGGACCAAACTTGGGCCACCCACATGCAGAGCATGCTCTCTGCCCATTGCATTACCTCTCCGGTACCAGCTTTACCTTTTTTGTTTCTTTTGGGTTTTGGTTTTTGGGCCACACCCAATAGTGCTTTTTGCTCAGGGATCACTCCTGGCTCTGCTTTGGGATTGAGCCTGGCCAGCTGTGTGCAAGGCAGGCATCTTACCTGCTCTTCTGCCTCTCCAGCCTCCAGCTTTAGCTTTTCAGACTAGTCATGAAAAGAGGAGGGGAGCTTATGAATTGGATTTTATCTTAGCATGTGTGTGTTTATTTTCTCTTCATAGGAGTACCTTTCGTCAGGGTCTGGTGATCGGAAGTAAGCCTGTCATTTACCCAGTACTCCACTGGCTTCTTCAGAGAACCAATGAACTAAAGAAAAGAGCGTATTTGGCTCGTTTTTTAATAAAGCTTGAAGTACCAAGCGAGTTTCTTCAGGATGAAACTGTAGCTGATACTAATAAACAGGTACTCTCTGCAATGGATTTCAGGATACACATGTTCTAACACATCTTATCTATTTGCTGTCTCTGTTCTAGGGGGCACCAAGGGGGAAAATAGTTATTATCTAATCATGTAATCTGAATTGATTACCTAAACTGTAATCATGTATTAAAAGACTTAGCGGGGCCTGAGCAATAGCACAGTGGGTAAGTTTGTTTGCCTTGCTCACAGCTGACCCGGCTTTGATTTCTGGCATTCCATGTGGTCCCCAGAATACATGGAATGTAACTCAGGAATAATTCCTGAGTTCGGAGCCAGGAGTAACCCCTGAACATTGCTGGATGTTGCCCAAAAGAAAAAAAAAGACTTCCTTTTAGGGCTTGGATGGTAGCTCAGATGTAGTTCAGAGGCCCTGGATTCAATCCTTAACACCAAAAACTAAAATAAAATAATTATATTTTTAACAGAAATACTATCAAAATGTTAGAAGTAAGTAGATGGAGAGAAAAATCCTAAAATGGGAATTTTTGAATGATTGATTATTTAAGAATTGTGAGTACAGAGGATATTGAACTTGGAAAAGCAGATACTTTGCTCATCAGTTAGTGACTACATTTTGTCCTCCAAATCAGAGAGGAAGGAACGCTCATAAGAATCGCTCTAGGACATCTGTACTTGTATATTCATTGTAGCACTGTTCACAATAGCCAAATCTGCAAGCAACTCAAGTGCCAAGAACAGATGACTGGTTAAAGAAACTTTGGTACATGTACACAATGGAATACGATGCAGCTATTAGGAGAGATGAAGTCATGAAATTTGTTTATAAATGGATAGACATGGAGAATATCATGCTAAGTGAAGTGAGTCAGAAAGAGAGGGACAGACATAGAAAGACTCACTCATTTATGGGGTGCAAGTAGTTTTTTAAAAAATGCTCAAGAAGCTGAAGAGCTGGTACAGCAGGTAAATTGTCTCCCTTTTATGCATTCAACCAGGGCTTCCTATGTTCACCAGAGTCCACCAGGATAATCCCTGAGCACAGAGACAGAAATAAATCCTGAACACTACTAGGTGTGGACAAAAAAAATGCTTAAAATATGATCTCTCCCCACAAGTGACTTTATAGTTTAGAAAAATTACAGAGAAAAGACTACTATGGGCTTAAGGTTTTTATCAAATGATAGGTTAAGCTACTAAAAAGAATATACAGCAAGTAAGAAAGTTCAGATCATGGGAAATAAAGTTTGAAATCTCATCCCCAGTTCTAGTGAAGTAAGATAAATCCATAGAATGTGTACAGAGTACTTTCAGCACTAAAAAAGAAAGATGCATGTTTTTAAAAATCCATTTTGTGTTTACAGAAATACTCTTTTCCTGTGGCAGAGGAGGACAAACAGGCACAACTCACTGAGGGGTCATCTTTATGAGAAGATTTTGTGCTTGAAATTTCCTTAGGGGAACTTAGCTGACAGCAGTGTACTGGACAGTGATGGTGGCCTTCCCTTTCTATGGAAATAAACATCATGTCTTTCCATTATTGTGTGTGTGCACTGTGTGTGAGTGCACACGTGTGTGTGCATGCTGATGAAAACCATGCCCTTCACATGCATGGCCCTTAAGTCACTTCCCTAATCCCTTTTATGAATTTTAAAATGGAGCCGTAGAGTGTAGCCATTGAGCCTTCTTCGCAAACAATGCTAGTTCTCCTGTAGTTTGACAGACCAAAACCCTCTTGCCTGAAATAAGCTTGAGAGCTTGGGGTATTTTCTTCAATTCATTTTCTTCCAGACTAGCATCTGGCATTCCTACTTGTTTTCCCCCATTGATATGGTTGACTCTTTTAGAATAATTTCCAACATTAAAATGTGGCCTATTGAAAAAAAATGTGGCCCATCTATAGGCAATTCAGAGTGAGGTTTTGAGGATCTGTTATCTGAAAAATGGACACAAGAAGATGCACCCAGTTGAGAGGGAGAAGGGCCATTTGGGCAGAGTAAATTCTCCCAAATATCTTTACAGAAGTAGGAGAGAGATAAAGGGACTTGCCTCTTCTGTGGAAAAGTATTATTTAAATACCAGTGACAGTTGCATCCTTGTTTACTGTATATTAGAAGGACACCACCCCATTCCAGTCTTTAAGATTAACCTCCCCCAAAATTCCTCAAAAGTAATCTGCAGGGGTCAGAGTAATAATATAGTTGATAGGGTATCTGCCTTACATATAGCCAACCTGCTGGAATCCATAAACAACACTAAGAGTGATGCCCAAGCAAAAAGTCAGGAATAAACCCTGAGCATAGCCATGTCTGCTCTGCCCCCACCTCACCTCCAAGATTTTTGAATGAGTCTGCCCTGGATTGTTGAGAGGGTTGGGCCTCTGCTTAACTGATAGATACAGAATATCCATGAATGAAGAGTATTACTAGATTGGATAATGCAAACTGCCCATCAGAGTAAAGGTCCACTGATTGTACAGACTGTCTATGTGCCCTTTCACAGCCTCTAACCCTTGAAGACCACCGTCCTTGTGTTCTGATGGAGATGGAGGGGAGGAGCGAGTCTAGAAAAGGAAAGGTTCATTTTAAATATCACCAACTTAAGTGATGCCCGGTCCAGTATAGGTAAGAGAGAAAAGAATACTTACGAGAGGAAATGCAGGGCAGGCAAATTACTCTGACCCCCTAACCTGTGCCTGAGCAGATAACAGGAAAGCAGCAGTTTTTACCCTTGGTAAAAAACTCATCATTATTTACAAAGGAAAGCCAAAGGCACAAAGGGCTGGGACGGCTGGGCTGTGACATTAAAAGGCAGATGTGTGAGGCTCAGGCAACAAAACAGTGTAGGAGGACAGCACTGGCCTTTGAGGGACAGAACTAGAAGTTCCAGAATAGACTAAGGACAGCATATACAGGGAAGGAACCAGCGTGAGGCCTGGACATTGAATTCTGGTCGGGGGGGTAGGCTGGGGTGGTGGAGGGAATCCAAAGCTACCTTCTTTTTTTCCCTCTTTTTCTTTAATTTTTTTTTATTATTTAATCAGCATGTCACTATGAGGTACAGTTACAAAGCTTTCATGATTGAGTTGCAGTCATACAATGTTCCAATGCCCATTCTTCCATCCATGTACATTTCCCACCACCAATATCCAGTATCCCTCCTGCTACCCCTACCCCACCCCCAGTCTGCCTCAGTGGCAGGCACTTTCTTCCTCTCCCTTTCCTTCCCCCAGTCCCCCAACCCTATTCCCTCCCCTTTGGGGCATTATCTTTTGCGTTACAGATACTGAGAGGCCATCATGCCAAAGCTACCGTCTTAAAGCCACTAAGTAAATAACTATAACTTTATACATATTGGGAGTTCCGTGTGCTAGCTTTATATATAAAATTCAAGGACCCACTCAGGAACTAGATTTGCAGTAACTCTTGCTTCCGTTGGGGAGTCAGACTGGTGCGATTCTCTCCCCTAGTTGCCTCTCTGTCCATGCCCTTCCCCCAGGCAACTTCCTCCCCAGAGAATTTAGTCTGTTCTCCAGAATTTCTGTTTCTCCCGAGTCAAAGAAGCTGAATTGTGCAACACTATGAATAAACCAGCCGAACTAAAAACTAAAAAGAGAACAAAACATTCGCAGTGTCCTTCAAATCATCATTATTAGCATCCACTGCTCTACTAATGATTAGCAATGTGAGCTGATGAATTTACAATATCATTTCCCTTGGGTCTGAAACTTGAGAGAGTCTTGATTTTATCATGGGCAGCTCACTTCTCAGACATTTGGCTTCTTTGCTTGGAAATCAATGAAAATAATATACAACCCATAGGTAATGTATGTAAG
>JAOXYA010051128.1:0-12208 GCA_028565675.1 Sorex palustris | reverse complement strand
GATAAAATTTAGACTAGTCTTAATATTATTTATAATCAAGTAGTCTGATATTATTTTCAACAAAATAAGTATCATATAATTATTACTGTTTTCATACACTCACATGCACACACACACACACACTCACATCACATACACACATACATTTTCCACTGTTCTGAACTCCCCATTTGCTTTCTTTTGGTATTACTAATGGCTGATAAAATAATATAAAATAATTTAATATTGGCATAAGTAGATTTTACTTAGGAAATGAAATCGACTTTAACATTGACATCCACTGCTATCTAGTGATGGCCTTAGTACTTGTTTTTTAACTTCCATCAGCATAGATAACGATGTGCTGGCATAAATGACAGAGAGGTTCATCGTTGCCTGAGTGTCTAAGCAATGAAACATTTATGAATGACATGGCCATTTAAAACACACAGCAAGAACATAAAACTTTAAATTCCAGGCTGATAGTGACACTTAAAACAGGATACGTGGCATCACTTAGCATAAAACAATGTACTTTGTTAATATGCATGACAAAATCATTCTATTAAAATGCCTTTTAACAGCAGTTCCAGGCCTGTAAATACTACACTGAAATGGCCAAGGCAAGCAGAACACCACGCCCATGGAGCGTAAGCAAAGATTAAGAATGATGCCAAGAACTGGGACTGGAGATCTTAAAATCCTCAGTTGAGCATAAAAATGTTCTTCTGCTTGCCCCTTCTTTTGGGATGTTTTTCATGCTGAAGGTGGGCTGGATTGATAGCACAGTGGTAGGGCGTTTGCCTTACCCGCAGCCCACCAGAGCCAGGTTTGATTCCTCCTCCCCTCTTGGAGAGCCTTGGCAAGCTACGGAGAGTATTCAATATGCCAAACACAGTAACAAGAAGTCTCACAATGGAGATATTACTGGGCCCGCTCGAGCAAATCAGTGAACAACGGGAGGACAGTGACAGTGTTCATGCTGAATATGTATGTCAGGGGCCTTCAGGAGAGAGACTTTTCTGGCATATATTAGAAATGGAATAAACATGGAAGGGGAAGTTTATATTTCCTTTGCTTTAAAAAAAACTCATTTATGTTATCTTTTAGCCTTTTAGTACTTGTACTGCAAACCATAATGCCAAGAGAGAGAAAGAGAGAAAGGAGAGAGAAGAGAAAGAGAAAGAGAGAGGAGAAAGAGGAGAGAGAGAGAAAGAGAGAAAGAGAAAGAGAGAGAGAGAAGTGCCTGGGGATGGTGGGTGGCTGGAGGAAGAAAGGGAACATTGGTGATGGGAAGTGTACACTGGAGAAGGGATGGCTGTTGAACATTGTATGACTGAAACTCAATCATGAACAACTTTATAACTGTATATCTTGCAGTGATTCAATAAATAAAAATTAGATTCTTTAAAAAAAACAATACTTATGTATGTTTCATTAATAGGAGCTTATGTTAAGGTCAACTGCAACATCTCTGGTTATTAGTTTCCTGTGAGATAACTTTCTTTTTTTTGAGATAACTTTCTTAATTAAAAATCTCTCTTTCTTATATGTTTTTTATTTCTGTTACAAGCAAGGGAATTTCTATCTCAACTTTATATGCTTCCTCATATATCCTCCTCTAGATTAGCCATCAAATTTGTACTAGAAGTTTATAGGGATTTTAGGTTAAACTATGAGCCTTAGAAATAGAAGTAAAAAAGAATCCCTTAACTGACAAAATTAACTATAATGTGACTGAAAATATGCTGGAACCCACAAATTATTCTCTGAGGAGAAAAAGTAATTGCTGAGAATGTAACTACTTGCAAAGTTCTATCTGAGCATATGCCATCAACCACCTGATTAATCACAATAATCTCATGAATTTGGTGAGATTAGTACTCCACATAACAGGTGAGGAACTTGAAGTTTAGATAGGGTGAGCAACACACTTAAAGTAATCAATAAACAATAGATTTGTCTTTGAACGCAGCTTTCAATCCTTCCAGTCTTCTGAGCCATTAATTGAGTGCCTTCAAGTGATCTATTCCACTTGAAATTTCTAACAAAAGAGAGAGTCAAAGAACTAGAGAGATAGTACAGCCAATGGGTAGGGCATATGCTTTGCATGCAGTCTACCAAGTTCAACCCCTGGCATCCCATATGATCCTCCAAGCCCACCATGTATGAAACCTGCTCACAGAGACGGAATTAATCCCTGAGCATGCTGGGTATAGCAAAGAAGAAAAAAAGAGTAGTAATTGTAAAAAAAAAATGACACATATGTTTTAGCATCTGAGATGTACCTGTTTCACTAGAGTTATATTTCTATGGAAACAAAGCAGGAGTAACTAGAGCACTTATAATTCCTTCATGAACATGTGAACACAAAAGATATCTAGGCATTACATCATGCCCCCTTGGTTGGAGAAGTTGGTAAAACTGCCTTTCTGATTTCTAAAACTGAGTTTCTAAAGTTGAAGAAGTAAGACTACGAGTTGTATTTGGTTTATGGCAGAGAAAATTCTAGACTTCTGCTTGCTATCTGACTTTTTTCACTCCAATTATTTATCATCATTAATCCCCATGTCAGCCTTATGTAAAGAGAAATAAATAAAATTAATTTTAAAAAGTGAAGATAATACATTTAGCAAGCTAACCTGTATGTATGTTTCCTAACATGAATTTTTTTTGGGTGTCACACCCGGCAATGCACAGGGGTTACTCCTGGCTCTGCACTCAAGAATTACCCCTGGTGGTGCACAGGGGATCATATAGGATGCTGGGAATTGAACCAGGGTTGACCACGTGCAAGGCAAAGGCCCTACACGCTGTGCTCTTGCTCCAGCCCCCACTAACATGAATTTATTCATCCCAATTTACTTTTACATTTTCATTACTAAAACTGAATATCTCATAATTGTAAGATATTTAACCATCCTTTCTTTTTCTCATTGTTTTCTTCCTCAAAAGATGTCCTTTACAACTCTAAAAGAAACAAACATAACATAGGATACTATTCCATCTTGCCACACACAGCAGTAAAAAAAAACCTGGCCAGCAGGTACCACAACAACCAGAGAATTCTCTGGGCCCCACACTGAGCCAGTATCACTGGGAGGTCCCAGATGGGGTAGGTGCAGTCTCCCCATCTTCTCCAGATGGAATCCTGGCAATCATGAGCTTCTACAAGCATGGCTCCAGTATGTGGGCACCGGGACTATTCTTCCGAACCATGCGGCCGCCTTTCCTAATGTAAAGTGAGCAATGGAAAGTAAATGATCTAGTGTCTGTCCCTGGAAGGCAGGCTTGAATGGTGGTGGAAAAATTTGAGCAAAATATAATGCCCAACCAAAATGCATCTGGACTGTGCATTAAACTATGGTGCTATGCTGCCCCAGGAAGGGGAAGGGTGTTTGTCCCTCCACCTTTTCCCCCGGTGGCGACGGCATGGTGGCCGTCATCTTTTAGAGCCTAATTGACAGCCAGGTATGAGATGGCAGTGACAAGGCACGTGAGGCCTCACAAGATGGGGGGTGGAACTGGCCCTACTCCCCGCTTTGACAAGGCCCCAAGTTGCCACCCACGAACACCTCCTCTGGCTCCTGAACAACTATGATCCCAGAGGCACACAAACCAATCTCAGAACCCAGCAGCTTTGGGCAGTAATCTCTCTAGGCTATTACTAAAATATCAGCGGTAGGGCGTTTGCCTTGTACGCAGCCAACATGGCCGACCCGAGTTCGATTCCTCCACCCCTCTCAGAGAGCCCGGCAAGCTACCGAGAGGATCTCGCCCGCACGGCAGAGCCTGACAAGCTCCCCGTGACGTATTCGATATGCCAGACACAGTAACAACAAAGGCTCCAATGGAGACGATACTGGGCCCACTCAAGCAAATCAATGAACGATAATCTTGGGAAGCTGCTGTGTGGGATTCAGAATCCCATTCTCAGTGGCCATGAAGAAGCAATTGAGCTCTTTTTGTGTCCATCTCTGCATCCACAAACATGCCTTCCTCTGTGTGTCCCCATGAAGCACTTGTGGCCTGCACGAATGGGCTGGTCACTCAGCACACAGAGGGACCCAATCACTCCTTCCTCCTCCCATATACTCCCACAGTTCAAGTGAGTTCCCGGGTGGGCCCATTCCTGCCTCTCCCCTTTTTGCACCCGACAAAAGCTCATCTACACATTGGGACCAGCTTCACTATCTCTCCAGAGAACCCTTGACCCACCAACTCACCTCTCATCATAGTTATAAGGATCTTAAAAGCCACCTAAGATCAAACAACACCCTGCAGCAGACTACACACACACACACACACACACACACACACACACACACACACACACACACACCACCCTGCTATAGCCATAGAAACCATATTGCCTGTCCTCGCTTTAGGATACATGGAAAATGGCCTCCTGCCTTCCACTTGGCACAACTATAGGAGCAGATGCCAGCACCATCCTTAAAGGGACAAGCCAAGAGTTTAAGCATTTATTGGCAAATGAAGCCAATTGTGTGTTCAGCCCTCGCGGGAAGGGAAGGGGCAGGGTGTGGAGACAAAGGGTCACTGAGGGTTGGTGGTTTCCATTAGTGACATGGATACTTGGGACTCAGGCTGGAGCACGGGCACAGGACAGGAGCGTGAAGGTCTGAGAATGGAGTGGCAGTCCCACACTCTCCCCCTTGGGGACCCAGGCCCAGTGCACTCGTAGCCCTCTGACCCAGGATCCCGAAGTTACCCTGTGACTCGAGAACACGTCTCTTCCTTCAATTCTGTCCACTGGGATGGTGTGAAATGGATTTTTGAGTATTTGCAAGCAAAGATAACAAAACCCAGGGCAAATATGCCAATGTGTTTCCCTTCCCACCCAATCCTCAGAGGATTCTTTCCAACCTTACTCTTGAGTTTTCAAATCCTCAAGATGGACCCTACATACCTTCCTCAGCACAACCCCAAATTAAAGCTGAAGAAGAAGGATGCTGCTTTCTCAAACTCCCTGGTCCAGCATCACCTCTGGGCTTGGCATGTGTCAACCCCAATTTCTCGGGTTCTGGCTGACTCCCGCTTTCTGGCTTCCCTCTCCAGAACTCAGTTTCCTTGGTCTCAAAACCACGTGACTGGTTGAGTCTAGGGTCAAAGCAATCGATCCCAGATTCTGCAGTTCTTCACAGGAGTTCCTAGTGTAGGAGAGAGAGACAAAGGGTCCCCAGAAAGCAGGGCCTGATCCCTATCTCTTTCATCACACTTGCTTTGGTTTTGTCTATTTCCTATATTGAGAGTTCGAATTGAGATTTACCGAGAAAAGGACTCTATACGGTCCCCATCAAATTTGAAAACCCTAAACCACCCATAAGTTTCCAAGATTCCAGCAGCAATTATGAAGGAAAAATAACAAAACCTTGGTCCAGAGTGAAAGTACAGTGGGCAGGGTGCTTGCCTTGCTCATGGTTGACCCAGGTTCAAACCCCAGCACTCCATATGGTTCCCTGGGCACCACCAGGAGTGATCCCTGAGCACAGAACCAGGAGGAAACCCTTAGCACTGCTGGGTGTGGCAAAAAAAAAAATTCCACTGAGTTAGGCTGTTCACCTTGTGTTCCAACTTTCCATTTGAAACAATCCTTTGAGATGAGGCTCTCTTACACCCTAAAATGACAACCCATGTGGCAGACAATATAAGTAGCAGAGACAGGAAACGTGCATTCAGACATGGCTTCAGAGGCTGCCTTCTGAGCCCATCCACAGCAGATGTAATGGCTTTCAATGTTTTTTCTCCATCTTTCAGGGCACAACAGGATTTGGAATGATAGTCACTTAATAGTTTGGTGAATGAATAAACTTTTGAATGGACAAGGAAAGTCTATCCTAGAGTCCATAAAAACTGAGACACAAATTAGAACCATCCTGGATTTCAGCTGCTTTGAAGCAATCGACCTGATCGTTCAGAACCACAGTCTAACTAGTGCCTTTCCTTCACATCCGAGCAGAGAACACAGGGCATTCTTGAAGCCAAGGAGTTTCCTTTTAGGGCCGTTTTCATTTGTGGCACTACCCAGGATTATCAGAGTGATGATCCACACTCCACCCTTCTTGGCTTTTTGGGTTTTTTTTGTTGTTGTTGTTGTTGTTTTTTGGGTTTTTTTTTTTTTTTTTTGCTTTTTGGGTCACATCCAGCAATGCACAGGGGTTACTCCTGGCTCTGCACTCAGGAGTTACTCCTGGCAGTACTCGGGGGACCATATGGGATGCCGGGAATCAAACCTGGGTCGGCTGCGTGCAAGACAAATGCCCTCCCCACTGTGCTATCGCTCCAGCTCCCCCCCCAGCCAGCTTTTTCCTGGACCATAGAAAGGTGGGCCCCCGGAAAGGGGAAGGTGGGGTCCCTGGAGAAGGGGAAGGTGGAGTCCAGGACAGGGGAAGCCCATGTCTGTCCTCAGCACTTTGGAGACAGCCAGAGGGGGTCCTTCTCCAACCTGGCTCCCTGTCTACTTTGATTGCTCTTGCCACAGGGTCCCTAGCCCTCACAAAGCACCCCCTGGGCCCCCTGGCCTTGCCCCCAGGCCCACAGCTGTCCTGGTGTCACAGGGAGAGAGGCAGAACCGAGGCTCACTCAGGGCCCTGCAGCTCCACTCAAACCCAAGATGACACACCCAGCTTTTTGTTCTGGTTTTTAGGTTGGTTTGGGGGCCACAGCCAGTGGTGCTCAGGGCTCACCCTGGAGATGCTCAGGGGAAGCTCCCACAGTGCCAGGGAGTGCCCCGGCCTCTATGTCATTTCTCTGGTTTTTCTCTCTTTTTTTGCTTTTTTGGGTCACACTCAGTGGATGCTCAGAGGTTACTCCTGGCTCTGCACTCAGGAATCACTCCTGGCATTGCTTGGAGGATCCTATGGGATGCTGGGAATTGAACCCGGGTCCACCGCATGCAAGGCAAACACCCTACCCGCTGTACTATTGCTCCAGGCCCTTCTCTGGTTTTTCAAGTTGGCATTTTCTCGAGCGGCCACAGTGTGGGGCCACCATGGTGTCAGATGTCCTGGGCTGTCTCAAGTAAAACCAGGGGCCAAGGATGGAGCCCAGAGCCCCCCCCCCCGCCCTGCAGCGTGCTTGAAGCCCCATGGGACCCCTCCCAGCCCACCAGGCTCCACTTTTCCGTTTCCATCCCTGTAAACCGGAGCTGCAGTGGTTATGGCCCGGATGGCGCTTGGCTGCCATGTCCCCGGGCGGGCGGGACCGCGCCCTCCTCCCTGTCCTTTCTCCCAACAGAGCACAGAAGGAGCAGCTGGCCGCAATCTTCAAGCTCCTGAAGGACAACAAGGACACGTTTGGGGAGATGAGTGACTATGACATCCAGGAGCAGCTACGCCTCTATGACATGTGACCCCCTGCCCGGCCTCGCCCGGCCGGCCGACCCCGGGGCGGTGTCGCAGGCCCCTGTGATCCTAGAGGTAGATGCAGCTAATACACCACCTGTCACTTCCGCAACTGGCGTGTCCTTGGCAAGGGATGCCTCCGCCGCTGAGCACCCACCCACCTCTGCTTCCTGCCTGCTGCCACTCAGGGGACGCTCGGGGCCAATTCAGATCCAGATGGGCATGGAGGGACGTTAGCCCCCAGCTGATGAGCACTGGGGCTGGGTTAAAAGCACGCTCACCTGGGGGCCAGAGTGATAGCACAATGGGTAGGGTGTTTGCCTTGCACACGGCTGACCTGAGTTCAATTCCCAGCATCCCATAGGATCCCCCGAGCACCTCCAGGTAATTCTTGAGCGCAGAGCCAGGAGGAACCCCTGAGCATCGCCAGGTGTGACCCAAAAAGCCAAAAAAAAAAAAAAGCGAGGTCACTCACAGTTGTTCTGTCGTAGGCTTTCCAGAAACTTCTCTGACTATATGGAAGGCGAAGACAGTCTAGCTGAACACAGGGCAACCCGGGTCACCGTTGGGACCCTTAGGGTCAGCCCCAGCAGGGGCCCTCTCTCAGGGCCATCGAGAGGCTTAGTTGAGTGTTCACCCCTAGAATGTGGCTGGGCACATCCTCAGGAAAGTAAAAGGCCCAGAGGGGGGTTGGAGTGATAGGACAGTTTGCCTTGCATGTGGCTGACCTGGGTTCAATCCCTGGCATCCCATATGATACCCCCCTGAGCACCGCCAGGAGTGATGCCTGAGCACAGAGTCAGGAGGAAACCCTGAGAATCCCCAAGTGCACGCTCCCCGCAAAAAAAAAAAAAAAAAAAAGTCCGATGGGATCCTTTTAGGGAAACCAGGTCCTTTAGAGAAGAGACAAGTGTGTGGAGGGAACCCCTTCTCCAGCAGTCCATAAAACGGCCCCACTGGCCGGGTGATGTGGAACGAAAGGATTGGTGTGTCCGGGAGGGGCGCGGGGAGGGTGTGTGTGTCTGTGAGTACCAGGAGGGGCACAGGGAGGGGCTGTGTGTGTGTACTGGGAGGGGCTCGGGGAGTGTGGGGGTGTCTGTGGGGGGCGCAGGAGGCCGTTGAGGTCATGTAGCCTCAGAGCTGGGGGGGGTTCTGCCCACTGAGATCAGACGGGATCTACCGGGCACCTCCAGTTAGGGCTCCCGCGGGACGTGTCCGTGTCCCTCTGCTGCCTGCAGGCCTTCTAAGGGCCGGGCGCTGGGGGTCCCCTCTGTGCTTTTCCCAAGCCCTCTTGTGGGCTGGCCCCTACCTCGCCAGCACAGAGGCCATCGGGGCCCCTGCAGAGGCCACAAAGCACCGGGCAAGCGCCAACGGAGGGGGCCAGCGGCAGCGGGGAGTCTCTGCTAGCTCTGGTCACGGACGAGCATCCTCCCAGCTGCACGCAGGGTGGGGGAACTGGAGGCGACGGTGACCGCCGGGAGCGGGCAAAGGCGCTTCCACCGCGGCCCCAGGGGAGAGGCCCCGCCCTTCGCAGTTCCGCCCTCCCCATTGGCCAGGACGCATCACGTGCCCGTGCTCGTCAATCAGCGGCCTGGAGCGGGGAGCCGTGATTGGCGGAGACCTGGCGGGGCAGACCCGGGCCTCGGCGCCCCCTGGTGGGGGCCATCTGCACTGCAGCGGGGTCCGCGCTCGCGGGTGTGTCTCGTGTCCACTGCTCCAGGGCCTTTTCTGCCACCGCGTCGGCCCCATCGGGACGCCCCGGAGTCCAGTTAGGGCCGCAGATTCCTCTCCCAAGCCCTTTCCCATCGACACGCGCAGACGGCTCCGGAGCCCGCGTCGGGTTCTCGCAGGACGTCCCCAAAGTCTCCTGCTTGCTCCCGGGGCTGCGAGTCCCGCATCCTGGGGGCCGGAGACCCGCGAGCAGCGCAGCCCCACTCGGGCCACCCATCCCGAGGCAGGGCCCGGAGCAAGGGGCAGCAGCAGCAGCCTCGGGACGCGGGGGACACGGGGGCACTCTGCCCTTGCCACCGCCGGGCCCTGCAGAGGCTCACCTGCCTCGATGACCCAGAGCAGCCCACGCCCTCCACACACCTGTCACGCCCGAACGCCCATTACACACCCAGCACCCGTCACACACCTCACACGCCCGTCACCCCCATACTCACCCGAACCCCCATACACACTTGTTACCCCCATACACACCCGAACACCCATACACACCTGAACCCCGGATACACACCCAGACCCCCATATACACCCAAAGCCCCATACACACCCATCACCTTTATACACATCTAACCCCCCCGTACACACCTTAACCCCATACACACCCGAACCCCCATACACACCCATCACCTTTATACACATCCAAACCCCTGTAACACCTGAACCCCCATATACAGCTGAACCCCCATACACAACTGTTACCCCCAAACACACCCATCACCTCTATACACACCCAAACCCTCATACACACCTGTCACTCCCAGACACACTCATTACCTCTCTACACACCCAAGCCCCCTCACACACCTGTCACCCCTATATACACCATATACTCACCCATCACCTCTATACACCATCACCCTCATACACACATCTATCATCCCCATTCACAGCCTTCACACACAAGTCACACCGCAGAGCCCTCACCCATCACCCCCTACACACTTGTCTTCCTTTTGGGGTCTCCTCTGCTCTCGCCATTCCAATTACAGCTGGCCAAGCAGGGTCTGGGGGAACAACCACCCCTACTCCCAACAAGACTTCTGTTGTCTCTGCTGTAGCCTGAGGGGTTCCGACACAGGACCCCAACTTTTGTTTTAGGGACCACACCGGGCGATGTTCAGGGGTTACTTCTGGGTCTGCACTCAGGAATTACTCCACAGGGGACCGAAGCCAGTCATTCATGTGCAGTGCCCAGCCCCCACCCCTCACCCCCGCTGTCCTGTCCCTCCAGCCCCAGAGGCCCGAGCCTTAAGCAGGGATTTCAGTCTTAGGCTCAAGGAGCAGTCAGGGAGTCAGAGCGATAGGACAGTGGGGAGGTAGTTTGACTGGCACACGGTCAACCATAGTTCAATCCCTGGCATCCCATATGGTCCTGAGCACTGCCAGGAGTAACCCCTGAACATCACTGGGTGTGGCCCAAAAAACAAACCAGAAAAAGAAGCAACCAGATCTCGGTCCCTCTGGGCTCACAGAGCAGGTCCTCTCCACGGGGCGCCCCAACATCAGCTGTACCCCAACACAGGTCCTCCTCTGCCGCGTCCAGCGCTGCGGGGCCAAGCCAGGGGAAGGCCGTCAGGGTGAAAGCAACACTCGAGACACACAGGTTTCCGTCATGCAAGAGATGGTGAAGGATCTCTGTTTATTGTTTCACCCCATAGGTATTTATCCCCCCTCCAAGTCAGGCAGGAAAGGGGAAGGTGCAAGCAGGGGCGTGGGATGAGTCACGTACTGTCAGTCGGCTAATAGACCCCAAGCCCTCGTAACCTTTACATGTGTCTCAATGGAGTGGCTGCCACATCAGTTTTAGACATAACCATAGAGGACGTGCTAAACCGAGGGTATGCTCTAGATAGACATTTACAAGCTGGGACATTTCCCAAAACTGAGGCCGTACTGTTGATACCGGGAGGTTGCGCATAATGTGAGTGTGGGGGAGGCAGCAGATCAGGCATCCATTTTGTGCCAGGAGGCAACATACAGAATCACAATTTCCTTTACCAGAGCATTCTGTCTAGGGCAGGTATTTTGAAGGTAGACCAGAAACTGATCAGAAATTATAGAAATTTCTGATATAGAAATTACTACCATTGTAAAATTACATGTGGTAATTTCTGCATAGAAATTACTGCAATAAATGAAAAAAGGAGAAAGAGTCAAAATAACCCTTTGGTCAGAGGTGGAGGGATGAGATAGATTTGCAAATATTTTCCAGCTCCATTGACTTCAAGAATTTGAGTTCATACCAGGGCCTTCCTGAAGACTGGATAGAGCCACATACATTGGACACTTCTTCAAATTACAAAAGAATACAACTGTTGCCTGTGTCAGGAAATGTTATCTCTTTCTCTGGCTTGATTGTGACCTCTCACTCTCTTTTGTATTAGTCTTTTAGCTCTAGAGTTCCTTTCTCATTTAATGTTGGCTGCCCAAATCCTATACCCCTAAGGCTCAAGATGCAAATTTTCTCTCTGTGCTGCCATTGTCACTAAGAACCCTTTCAGAAGTCATCCAGCTGTATTTCATCTTGTACACCACACTGATTCCATAGAAATCATTTATTTCCAGTAAAAACAGCAATTATCACACTCAACTTTGAAAATGTCTCCACTCCATGAGTTTACCTGAAAAACAGAATAATTTTTAATGCTTATCACACAGAATTGATTACACTTTCCTAAGATCTTACAATAGTTCTTCATTTAAATACAGAAAAGAATAAAATTTAGTTATTATTCATTCATGGCTTATTTCTCGGGATGTGGCCACATCCAATGACTCTTATGATTTGCTCCCAGCTCAATGCTCAGTGGTCAGTCTTGTTGTGGACATATGTGGAGCTAGACAGAGAACTAGGGTCAACTGCATTCAAGGCAAGCACCTGAACTCTTGTACTATCTCTCTAGGTCATAATTCTCATTGTCTTTATGTATCACAGATACATACTGTTAATGATGATATATTCAGACATAAATTTTATTGAGACTTCATTCTTGAATTCTAAAATTTCATGTCTTGATTCTATAATTGATTTTTGTTTCTGACATGTAAATAGCAAGTAATATTCTATATTCTACCATTTACTCTATATTCTACCATTTATTCTATATTATACAAGAAGGGAGACATCCACAACATTG